>JAGVSQ010004520.1:0-19268 GCA_022683975.1 Rhyacophila evoluta
ACTGAACAATTTGCATTTGTGGATAGTGGCGGTTTTGCATTTGATCGCCTCATATTTCATGAGCATTGTTTGCCAGACAACTGCTGAATCCGATAGGGATCCAGTCCTGCACTTTTAGATTATGAAAAATCTGACAGATGTGGGAATCGAACCTTATCATTCTAATGTAATGTAACAAAGGCAACAACACGTTATTGGTCTTCGTATTTCATATTTTTATTCGTTCTCAGATTTATAATCGTGTATTATTTTAATCTGCTGTGTGATTCAAAGTGTGACTGACTATAAAAAAATATATCGTAATAATAAATGTGAATAAATTGTTTAAAGTAATTGAAACTTCCTTAAAAGCAATTGAAGCTTATCAAGTCAGCTCGACCATTTGTCGGACCGGCTGGCCATTGCGACTTAGTCTTTACAAAGGATAATTTTCTAGCTTTTTAAAAAAATGCGAAATCTTACTGCAAGCGAGAGGGCCTCTTCTCAACAACGCTAGATATTGACATGGCATAATTAGTTCAATTAAATCACGTACACTCTAGCACACGGCAAACATCGTATTAGGAAGTTCCTCGTGTTACACTTGTAACATTTTGAAGACGGCATCACGTTAGTTACGCCACAGTATACACACGTGGCAAGTGGTGGAGGGGAAAGCAAGTAATTGAAACTGTATATAAGCAATAAGTAAATTATTTTTGCTATACATATGACTTTGACGATATTATGGATGATCGATAATCGATATCGAAATGAACATCAGTTCCTCGTATAGAAACCAACTTAAGTAGTTTTTTTTTATCTCTCGTTACTATACTATTTATCTGCACTGTCGCCGTTTTAAATTCCTCTTCAATTTGTCACATTTATCCCACTCTTCAAAGAGAGATTCATACTTCAATTTAAATGTCAAAATTAAATATATTTATTATTGCGAGTTGAGTACCACTGAAATGGACAATTGCATTCAGATTCGCCGATGCAACAAAGTAAAGTGAAGGGATAGGTCATTTGAGCGAGATTAATTATTATGTTGTAAGTCCTTAACAGCATAATCGTATATTGAGAATCTCAGTAAAAGTTTGTGCAAAAAAACTTTCTGAATATTAACACGGCCATAGTATGTAGTACAACCAATATTCAGGAACTTTATAAAGCCTTACGTATACGTTTAATCGTAGGACAAGAATATATGATACAGCTATTAGTAAGACAAAGATTTTAATTGATATTGAATACGTGCCTAGAATAGATATATATATATAGTTTCTCTCTAAAAGAGTATACATTGTGAATTGTATTACATTTACATGAGTAATCTATCATATCGTCATTGTTAAGAAAATAGTCAAAAACACTTTACTGTCGGTTTAACTACGGTGATCAATCCCTAGTATCCAGTAAAAAATGTAGAACATGTTTTAAATTTGAATTATGCAAAATCTGCTCGATCGTGTATTGTTATTCGTATTAGTATTATTATATGTACTAAACATCGAATAAGCCCAAGAAAACCAAAAATAAAAAAGTCGACTTGCTGAGGCGAATATCCTTTACATACTGATTTAACCGCTTTGAATACTTCATCTCTCTCTATTTCGTAATAAAATCATTAAATTATAGTGGTTTTAGTGACGAATAAAAATAAAGTATGATATCATTGCAATCGGTATATTTGCAGATATAATACTGATCAATAAATTGCTGCTATATGATCATGGCATCTCAGAAAGACTCAGAAAACTGTATATATTTCCAAAGTAGATAGCTATATCGGGTACTATGGATGAGATAATTTTACTGCACAAGAAACACAAGTTATGGAAGGGATCAAACAGCTTATGTTGCTTACACGTGCTGTTTATTTTAATCGGCATTCTGGAATATCGACGGCTTAATCCCGAAATCAGCCAATTCCATTTGAGTAAAGTGTTCAGGAGCGATGAAGCTGGCTGGCGTGTGTGGGTGATTTTACGTGTTCTATTTTGTGCCGTCTGTGGGTGATAGAAAAATTAAAGCTGAATAAAATGGTATAAATATTTTCAACCATGGTTGGAGTTAGCTAGTTTGCAGATTAAGGCATCGATATTGTATTTGATAGGTTAAAGAAATGCTGGTATAATCTAGACAATCTGGGAGAATGTCTAGCGATTCGTAGGTAGTATGGAGTCCCAGATGCATCGCTCAGTAACCATACATAAATAATGAAAAAAAAAAAATCATATACAAATAGACACTGAAATACAACGTCTAATAATCTATTATACAAAGTTTTGTTGTTTATTTAGTTTGAGGTTTGAGACAAATATTTCTAAAACAGTAATAACCATTATACTTATAAGGAAATCACGCTTTTCTATATAATGCCGAGCATAAATTTGACCCTAAAAATAATGAAACTGCATTTCAAAAGATTTTTTACCGCCTTTGACATTCTCTCCCGACATCTTCGTGCCAAACACATAAAGCGATGAATTATGTGACACAGGTCTTATTTGATTACCTTTAAGTATGATTTTAATTACGCAGATGGTCCTTCAAATGCATTTATTGACGTTGTGTAAATAAGAAACAACACCGTGATTAGAAAGTATCTTGAATGAGGGTCACAAAAAAATCAGATGTATCGCTTTATAAACCTCGCGGTACAATTGGGTCGCTTTAGTTTGTTGTTTTTTTTTTAAATTATACATCCTTTTAAAATATTCAAACAGTGAAAGGTACAAACTTAAAACTGTTTGAACTTCATAAATTTCTGTCTGTTGGCATCTTTTACTGGATCTGTACGAATAATGTGGCAGTATTATACTTGTACAACACTCATGTATACACAATTTAATGATACTAAAAGGTAAAAACAGCATAAACAATGCCACTATAAAAATTAAGTTACACTACTGTGCATCGTGTAGTAACATTACCTGATGTCTGGGATTCCATGCTGTACAAAATAAAAACCAATTGCATACATTCTGTGCTGCTATACGGCGTGAAACATGGCGCACAAAAAAGGCCCAAAACAACCGCATTCTAAGTTTTGAGAACAGGTGTCTGTGGCGGATTCTGGAGAAATGAGAAAATAAGAGAACGGACCATGTAGCCACTTATCACTGACACTGACAAGTGAAACTGCGATGCTGGACCTGGTTCGGAGAGTATGACCTGACCTGCCTATTCTTTAAGCGGACCGGTCGTCGGCGTCCCAGAAGGCCGCTAAATACTATCTATAGAATGTATTCGACGGAGTTACGGGATGCAAGTATGACTTGGGAGGACGCAAGAATACTGGCAGGCGATAGGGATTCTTGGAGGATATGATATATATGGATATGGAAGAAGAAGAAGATTGTGCATTACTAGCATCTAAATTGTTATTAATTTGTTAATACAACTCTTTCCTCAGTACTAACGTCGTCATTTTACTGTGTGTATATTTAAAATCATTTTAATCAGGAAATACATTTATAATTGCATTAATTCCAATTACACGTCAAATAATCAGTTTTACTGACACTTATCACAGTGGAAAATATGATCTTATTTAACGTTTTAACACAGCTGTATTATTCATCGTTTTTTACGTTTACCAGTGTATATTATCGAAAAAAAAAGAAATTTACCATAAAACTAGAATACATTTATTACGTTTCAAAAAACATTAAGCATGGAGTGAATTAATATATGGGATTAATTGATATAATAATTATAAAACGATGGTTTTATTAAATAGAGAGAGCCTTTATTATGACACAAGTATATTTAGAATGTCTTGTATACTTAATCATAAGTAGGATTCACATCATTACGGTACGAGAATGTTTTTAAATCTCCATCAAATTCATAATAACATTAAATTAGCATAATTGTGTTTTTATTATAGTGTTATATAAAATAGTAGAGACATCGGTTCAAAAGCGTGAAGACAAAATGTTAAGAGAACACACAAGGCCGTAGAAGATCATATCTTATATAATTTGAATTTGTACACGGCAATTGTGAACTGTGTAAAAAAAATCTCACACATTTACATTATTATTATAACCAGCTCCTGTAATATAGAACATGACGTGATACGGAATTTTAAAAAAACCTAGTTTTGTTTTAATATACACTAAAATTTTAATACTTCGTATGAATGTGTGTGAAGTATATTGAACGTTTGAATTAAATATGACCAAACAACTTACGCTAAATAAAAATATTAGACGCAATTTACGTGAACGGATTAACCGGGAAAACAATCGATGAACAGATTGTCAAAAATTCTATACGGTAAAAAAAACTTTTATATTTAGCATCTATTTCATAAAGTATTATTTTTCAATTTTCATATCTGAATAAAATTGTATTTCGACTGTGGATAGAACAAAAAGAACGTAATACACACAAAAAAAACTTTATAGGGGGTACAGAAAACGTTTATTAATTGTTGGTTTAATTTTTAGTGTATTTAAGAAAAACTGAAATTAACGCGGTGGAAGTTCTTTTTCCTGGTCGCAAATTTAACAGACGTTCCTTTTTTCAAACTCAAAAGCCAAAATTAAATACTAATTTGTTATTTTCAGCTTGCATCCTTTTGATAGAACGTAAATTAAGTTATGTACACTGTAATTTTAGAAAAATACATTTTTTCACGTCTTTTTTCCTTTACTTTTTACATATTTGTTTCAATGTGATTGGTTTGTATTGAAATGAATCATTCATTTCATTAATATCATTTAATCAAAAATTACAACCGCATTTTATGTGAATTAAACAAGGATATGAATTAAAACAAGCGATAAAAAACATTATACTAATATATACGAAGCTCTCATTTCTGTATGACCTTAACAGTTACGTTGTCAGCATTGGAATAGTTAAAACAATTAATTGACTGGGTGATAACTAATTTGTAAATAAGCTTTTGTTTAGCACATTTATATGATACATGTATCTTAAGAAGTGACCATTTAATATAAGATGGAACGGTATATTATTGTTATTAAAAAATATATATGTGAAACAAAAATTATTGTTCTGTATTAAGATGAGTATAAATATTTAATTGAACTTACGTGTTATGAGTATTAAAAAAACTTTCTTAACAATCTTTTATCCGCAAGGCACTGACAAAAAATAATTATACATATTATATCTTTTGTAATGCTTTAATGTTTCTCATATTACTTAATTATACATTAACATAAATTAATATTGTTTATAGCCTTTGGGTCAAACATATTTAAAACACCGTTATTATATATATGAACAATATTGGATGTCTAATTCTATATTCTTAGGACTCAAATAAAATACATATGCCAAAATATATATTAACAGATAGTTTATTTATATATTGGCAACAATAATAAGAAAATAATAAATACATAAGACAATTCTATTTTATATTTGATGAAATATCGATAGAAGTTGATAATGCTGACTTATATCCAAACTCAAAATTATTCGATGAGTATCATTCCAAATTAAAACCTGAATACAGTGGCGGATTTAGCACTCCAGAGGCCACAGGCACAATTCAATTATGTTCAATTGTTTTTTTAGGTCTCAGTTTTCTTGAATATTATTTATACTTTCATTCATAATTTAGTGATTTCTCATTGTTTACAAGTCTCGCGCTCTTTTTAAAAAATCAAATTTTTTTTTTCCTCCTAAATCTTATGGTTTTTCGTATTTTTTAAAAATCTCACGCTATTTTCATAATTTTTACTTTATTTGGAGTCCCCTTCAATTGTGAGGCCCCAGACGCGCTCCTGGTGCGCCTATTAACAAATCCTCCACTGCCCGAATAGTAAATAATTATCTATACGAATGTCAGTCACAGCGAACCACTAAGCACTTATCAGTAAAATTACAACTAAGACGAAAACGGTCAAAACGGAAAAAAAGTCATTTTTTTGATTACCGAAGCAATATTTTAATGGTGTAGTTAAATTTAAATTTTATTTAACTATAAAATTTTAATAGTAGAATGAATATTTTTTTTGCTATAATTTAACTATTAACACTTTAAAATATGCCATTAAATTCTTGGCATGCATTTTTATTTGCCTATTAATGTGTTATTTCATAAATATATTTTATTAAAAAAAAACTTTGCTTTAATTTTCGCATAGATTTTACTGTAAATAATAATAATAATAATACTAATAAAGTGGTGAATAATTTAATAAAATTGAATGAATTAAAATGTATAAAAGAGATGACACTTCAGAGATTAATATGTTAATGTAATTCCAGAAGTTAATAATTTATGTTAAATATATTGCCATACATAATGTATTTCAATGAGTTAACATGACACATTGAGACTATTTAGAATTATTTATGGATTGTCGTCAAAATTATATTATATATTTATGTCGAATGAATCAATCGACGTTTATTTTTTGACAAGAATTTCGTGTCACATTTATCTGAGCAATAATGTTCAAATTAACATAGTCCGTCATCATTTTTATTACTTTCAGGAAAAAAAAAATATACTCTTTTTCAATAGTGAATATCAAATGTATTAATATACACTTAGTTATTTCGACTATTTAGCCTTGGGAAATTATTAATATTTCCATGAATAATATGGCGTAACCAACGTGAGATGTTCTTGAAAGTGCTAAAAGTGTCCCAAGAGTAGCTCTCCATTTCATTGGTTGTTGCATACTAGAATGTGCTATTCTCACTTAGAACTGCCAATATCGATCGAAGTTTGTTAAGAAGATACATTTCCGCTTTCCGTATGAATTAGTTGATTAATTTTAAAGAATTTTTTGAAGAGTTAATAAAAATAATTGAATATAACTCGTACCCGCAATCTCCAGGTCATTCGTTTACTACTCGGTCACCGTTAAGACAAATTTGATTTACATGTACACTAATAATACATTGGGTTATTTTGTTGTTTATCTCCCCGGTAGCGTATAGGTTAGCGCGTGTCTTCGCATCCGGGGAATGCGAGTTCGATTCCAACATCTGCTGGATGTATGCAGGACTAGATGCCCATTAGTTTAAGCAATTACTCGACAGCCAATTCTTGTGAAAAATAATCTATATAGACATAACTTCTCACTAAATCCGTATAATATACTTTTAGAGCAATAATCTTCACATAGTGTAGATTAATGTGCTCCATTTTCAGAGTGAAATATGACATATTGGGAATAATTATGATAGATATGATCATCTTATATGGTCTCCCAATTGCCCAGTGGTTGGTATGCGGGCTTTGGAACCAGAAGTTGCATACTCCAATTCTATGAATGCAAGAATTTTAACAATTCAAAGACGCAGAACGACCAAGAGCTTGGCTATTTAAAAAAATATATTTACTCTTCAGAAAATCATTCTGGAGTGGTCATCTCTATTCATTAAAGATCTAAATCCAACACTTCGAGTGGAACCAGGAATTAAAAAAACAAGTTATTTATAATGATGTTGGTTAAATTACGTAAAAAATATTTTTTCATTATACACAATAAATTATTTTGGCATGTACCTATTGCTTAAATGGCCGTAATTGATGATTTCCGTGATAAGTAATATTGATGCACTTTTAATGAATATTTCTTTTGTGGGTCTGATTGTATATTTTTGCTGATAGCCTTTGTGTGGAACCAAAACATTGACTTTTTTCATTATGGAATTCGTCGTTTCTATAGAAACTATTCTGAAGTCAATGTGGACTTTGAATAAATAAAAAAGATTTTTTTACAATAGTGAATGTAGAATTGTATTGAAATATTTTCTTTACATGCATTTAAATTAAATAGTTTATTTTTTTAACACAATATAGACATTATTTCATAGCGCCAATGTTGTTTTAGCTATATTATTCTCAAAAATCAAACTACCACATTTTTTATATTGAAATAAGGTCATTATGGTGAAATTAAATTATAAATATACAAGTGTTAACATATAAATATAAATCACAGTATATTGAATAAGTTAAATTGGCTCATTAATGTATACTAAAATATCATACGAATACTATAAAACATAAAACGTGGTTTTTTTAAAGCTAAGAATATTAGAAATCGTTACATATATAATTAATGTATTTTACTTTTATATATGTTTCCCCGGTTAGCTTAGTTAGTAGCGTGCGCGCCCAGCAATCAAGGGAATGCGGGCTCAATTCCCCATTTGATCGGATTTTAAAAATCTGAAAATGCAGGACATAACTGTCTGACAAACAATTATCGTGAAAAATAATCTGTCAAGCCGTCTTCACATTGGGGAGATCCGTATACTCCACTTTCGGAGTGGATTTCTACACACTGTGTGTATCCATACGCTCCACTTTAGGAGCGAACATGCTATAAAAAAAAACAAAACTTTTAAATATCATGTAAATTAGTATTCAAACTTAGTTTCAAGTTATGTTTTACAGAATAGTTTTCAAAGAGATTGTTTTTTTGGGGTTTTATTAATCTATCTACGATTTTTTTCACAAAGAGTATTATAAGTATGTTTTTAATAAAATTTAATGTTAAAACGAGTTTCAACACAATTTTTAAAAGGAGTTGTTATAGTCATAAGGAATTCATAGTATGTATGGAGACACAACAATTACTAAAATAAGTATTATCGGGATAATAGATAATAAAGGTCGGTGAAATATATAATAGTAAAAACGTTATATGTAATAAAACACTAACTAAAAATGCTCGATGAAATGATGATGTTGGACGCAATAAGTTTCGATGTTTTAAATATTTCCGCATTTTTTATTTTAAATACTATTTTGTGCCGGATTTTGTAGAGTAAAACATGCACACCGTACGTAAGTATTGAAAAAATACATTTATATTCACGTGGGAATTGGCTGTGGGATATTTCCATGTAACAGTACATCTTTTATATAATTGGATATCTGTATCGGATTCGGACGATCTAAATTCTTAAATATTTCTCAAGTTTGTCTTTTTCACAGAAGTTTGCATGCCAGTATATAATTGACAAACATTAAAACGTTATGTACGATTCTATGCGAAACAAGAAATGATCGAAGAAGTATTATTTATCAAAACAGATGTATCAGCGAATTAATTTATTCAACGATTATTCAATGAATTATAAAGAAAATTAAAAGTTTCTCATTATCAAAGTAAAAACACATTGCTGTGGGAAAATACTATATTATAATTAGTGAAATTATTGCAAGAAAGTATTTATTATACAAGGTGTAAATAATGTGATATTTTGAATTCAATTTAAAGTATGGTAAGTCCAAGATATGAGTGTCTTTATTCTTGATTTTATTGTTTATGTGAAATTATTTCTTTATTATCTTTATGTATTACAAAATAATTGATTCATGGCGGTTGAAATATAATCTACAAGCGAAATAGTAGAATAAATTATCCGGTATTCCACGAGTCGTGATTGTAGAGAATAAACGTATTGGATGCTAAATAATAACGAAAACTGGTCCGGCAGTAAGGATCGATCTGAAATTGGAATTGATGCTATTCGAGAACACCGATGTTTCTCGCTGTGATCAAGAGAACCAGTCCATCGCTCGGAAGTCACGCGTGGCAGAGCTGTATTGTGACTGTCCGTGGTAACCGAAAAGCCCGGCCAACTTTCACCGCACATTCGCCCCCGGCCTGCGATCTCTGGGCCTGCGTCTGTGTGTGTGACGCGACGAACTTTCACTCGACCGCTTGAACCCGCCAAAAGCAGAAGACACCGAATGGAAGAGGTGGAAGCTCGAGGCCATACCCGCAAAGGCTCAAGCGACAGACGAGATGTTCTCACGGTAAGCCTGTCTGCACACGGCGGGCTGCTTCTCTGGAAGGGATGGACGGTGAACTACTTAAACCACGGGCGAACCGATGTACAGCATCAGTCGAACAGCTCTCGTCGCAGAGTAACCGGCCAGTGTTGCTCCGACAGAAACCATATCAGAAACCATGAGGATTTTTGTGGTAAGCTTCGCTGGCCTCGGCGCCTCGAGCTCTCAGGAAACGGTTTCGGTCAATTCTGTTTCACCGCTCCGATGTGTTGAAGTTCATCATATGCGGTGATTTTCTTATCACCGTTTTGTGAAGTGTCAATCGGTCTACTTACAACTGTGTTTATTCTTTTAAAAAATTATAAATTAGTTTAAAATTTAAGAGTTTTTTTTTTATAAAGTTACTCTTACTTCCATATGGTTTGCAAATATTGCAACTTATTCATATAACATTTCAGGAAATTGAATGTTTTTGTTGAAACGTCTATTCCAACTTCCATATTAGTATTATGTGCAAGTGATTACTATATTTTACTTGTTTTAATTAATTTAAATTTAAATATTATTACAGTTTATTTGGAACACATTAACAGAATTGATTGTATGCCGCTTTAAGTTTTTGTCATATGATATCTTTTTGGTATTTTTTATCTATAGCGGAACAATACCATGTATCTGTTTGTTATTAGGTGTTAGCAGCCGTGATGATGGCGCAGGCGAGGCCTGAAGCCGGATATAGCTACAATGCTCCGCGTCCCTCTGGAAGCTATACCGCTCCCGGTGGTGGATTCGGCGGAGGTAGCGGCGGTGGACTTTCCCATGGAGGCGGTGGGGGAGGATTCGGCGGTGGAATTGGAGGAGGCATCGGTGGAAGTTTGAGTGGAGGATTCAGCAGTGGACACGGAAGCGCTGGTGGCTTCAGCAGCGGAGGCGGTGGATTCAGCAGCGGAGGAGGTGGTGGATTCAGTAGCGGAGGAGGTGGTGGATTCAGTAGCGGAGGAGGTGGTGGATTCAGCAGCGGCGGTGGTGGAGGGTTCGGAGTCAGCGGAGGAGGCGGCGGCGGCGGTGGATTCGGAGGTGGATTTGGAAGTGGATTCCAAGCTCCAATCGTGCAAAAGCACATCTACGTCCATGTCCCACCACCAGAGCCAGAAGAACATCACATTCGCCCAATCCACACTCCTGGACCTCCCCAGAAGCACTACAAAATCATCTTCATCAAGGCCCCAGCACCCCCTGCACCCACTGCACCAATCATCCCTCTGCAAGCTCAAAACGAAGAGAAAACACTCGTCTACGTATTGGTCAAGAAACCCGAAGAACAGCCAGAAATCACCATTCCCACAGCTGCTCCTACTCAACCCTCAAAACCAGAAGTATACTTCATCCGTTACAAGACCCAAAAGGAAAGCGGCGGCGGAATCGGTGGAGGACTCGGCGGTGGACTTGGAGGTGGTCTCGGAGGTGGTCTCGGCGGTGGTCTCGGCGGTGGTCTCGGAGGTGGTCTCGGAGGAGGTCTCGGAGGAGGACTCGGAGGTGGTCTCGGAGGAGGACTTGGCGGAGGACTTGGCAGTGGACACGGAGGCGGCATCGGTGGAGGACTCGGTGACGGTGGACACGGAGGTGGAATCGGAGGAGGTATTGGCGGTGGAATCGGAGGAGGTAGTCACGGTGGAAGCATCGGAGGATCCGGCCCAAGCGGACCCTCTTCACAGTACGGCCCTCCCGGCCAGTCCGGCCCCTACTAGGAGCCTTCCTGGGAAGCGACCGTTACGGGTAACGCTGCCGACGATTTTCGTCGGAATCGTTTCATTTTTGGCAATCGGGACTTTCGGATATTTCAAAGTCCCATCAAAATCTAATGCATCGTCTTCGTCTGTTCACTCTTGTACATATTTTTCACTATTCAGTGTGCATATATTATTATTCTTATTATTATTAATTAGTGTTAACATTATTTTTACGTATTTTGCAAGAAAACGGTGGCAATAAAATGCATTTCATAAAAAATGTACTTGCGTTATTAATTTTTCTCTCTGTCTGTTGATTATTGCTTGCATGGCACCGGGCGAGTGGGTGACGCACTTTTAATATCTCTATTGCAAATTGTATATAGCGCTTGCGATGATTTATATTGCGATCAATTAATATTTCTTTCCTCATATTATCACTATGTACAGCTTACAATTAGATACAAAAAAAAAATCAATCAAAAAACTGACCAAAATAACTCGGAAAGAAATATTAATTTGTTCAAACGACTTAATACATCGCGAGTGCAGATTTGCAATATCCATTTTACATTGTTTTAAAAAAAGTCGCTGCCTACTTTACCGGTCTGTGCAAGATTATTTAACAGAAAAACATTAACACAATATATTTGAATGTCCTATAAAACTCACGATGAACAGCTGCATGTTTGTTTTCTTCAAAGAAAAAAAAAACTAACTCATGCATCGTGAATAATAATTGAGATAAACGTTTTTATTTTTTTCAAAGACTTACATATAAAGCCATTATAGAAAGTTTATAATAAATTCGCAAAAAAAGTGCTATTCGCGTGACTCATAGTCGATTAGAATCAGTAAGACGGATTTCGGCACTAGGATTGTCTATATACGTGTGCAATCATTGTAATTGCCAACCTGAGGTGATAAAGCAGTAGTGAAAGTATAATGCTGTCTAAGCACAAAGAAATCTCATGACATGACTCCAATACTCATCAATTCCTGCTTGATCATCGTTATAAATTGATTCAGATTTGACATGTAAGTGGTAAAACTAAATACAATATTTAAAACGCACTCACATTTTACAATCTTAAGCCGAGTCTACAATATACGCCACGCGGCAGAGCGACAGCAATTATGCGTCGGCTAAATAGAAAATAACTATAAATATTGAAAGAGTAAGTTCGGCAGCAAGACAACACTTGCTCACCTGCTCACTCACCGATTTATAGCTATTTTAAATCTCTATTGTTGACGCTCTCCTGCTATCGCCCTGCTGGGATCAATCGGAGCCGCAGCTTTATAATAATTAAAATTCCAACCTCTCTTTTCATACAAGTAACTTCATACAATTGCACAATGAATCTGTCATGGATATTTACACAATTTTAATTACAAATTACATAACATATAAAAATCTTACAAACATCGTACCTTTTTCCATCCACCATTTCAATATTTATTTTAATAACATAATATTTGAATAATAATAATAATAATATCCATACCTAATAAAAAAAATAGACCCAGAAACAGTTTCAGATTACCAAGTTAATTTCCATTGCTGTGAGATGATTAGTATATTATAATTACTTTTCATATATCGTTTCTATAAAATCAGTGTTTTAGAAAGTAAATTCATATTAAAAAAATACGTGAAAATTGTATTTATCAAAAACGAAAATCGATCTAGTCACATAAATAGACTGATAGTGTAAACGATTATTTAAGTAAATTTAGTTTCAAAAATTTGTAATTTTACTCTGTTGAATGTACTCGAAGAAATAAACGAAAAATAAAAATAAATCCGCAAGTATTTCGTCCCCGACTTAAGCGACGTCTCTATCAGAGTGGGTAAGTATTATATATATTATAATTATGTGAGAGCCGCTCGAGATTCACTTAAAACCGTGGGGCAAGATTTCACCGAAAGTGATTTACTTACTAAATTACCAAACGCCTTCCCATCCTCAAAACAATAGAGACATTCTCATCGCGATTGTGTATAAAACAATAAAAAAATGCCACATAATTTCATTTTGAATTCGTAATGTTTATTATTTATTAATTTAAAATAATCATTATGTTTTCTTTGTATCTAAACACGGAAAAATATTATATTAAGGTGACATATGAAAAATATAAAACGTGGGAAGAATACACCGCTGAATATTTTCATCTTCAAATAATTATCTATTGTGAAATTCATACACTACAAATTTCTACTGACAAAATCATTACGAATTGTCAAACTGTTTGAAAGGCAGTCATTTCAATAATGTTGAATTAAAGAGTTTTACGAAAACACACATGAAAATCATCATTCAACTTTAAACGATAAACAGCATTTTTTCTACATATAAATTCCCCACTTATACACAAAATTGTTGAATGAAAATTTTACGAGAGCTCATAAAAAATTTAATTAAATAAAAATTATCCGGAGTCTTTCATAAGTGTATATACGATTTCATAATTTTTGTATTTTTTTTACATGTTTTTTTATAAATTATTGCATCCACGATTACTTAAGTCATAATTCGAATTAAAATAAAAACAAAAATACATCATCCACAAGTTTACAAAAAAATATTTTACGTTACATTTTTCTTACTATTATATCATTTTTATATGAAATAATATTATAACGTTCATATTTTATTGAAAATCTAGTGAGAATACTCAAAATAATTATGATAAACACACTCATATTAATACTACATAAGAAGTTTTCATTTGTTTTCATTTAATTTATACTTAGTTCTTAGTTCATATGTTCAAATTCCCGGAACCAATTTTATTTAGAATGAACAATCATGTTTCCCAGTTGTTGCATTGATTAATGTATGTAAATTGAAAGTGAAAACCATTATGCAATTTTTCTATGATTATCTAGATTTGATTATTAAAAGTATTTGCTATGCTTAAATTTAATATTTTCTACAAAGTACAAGATTAATAAAATCACTAATTACACTCGAGACATTTCTAATACATATTCCGGTTAATGTATCACAGAGTCATGGACTAGAATTCATTTTTTTATACCACGTTCTATACGTTATACCACGAGCATATGGATTTATACAGTATCCACTCCGAAAGTGGATTATATGGATCTCCGCAATGTGAAGACGTCTCGACAGATTATTTTTCGTGAGAATTGTTTGTCGGACAATTCCTCAACCCAATGCCCATTCAGTCCTGCATTTTTGATTTTTTTTTTTTAATCTGACAGATGTGCGAATCGAACCCGCTTTCCTCTGATTGGTAGACGCTCACACTAATCTCTACGCTACCGGATAGAATTCGTAATTCGTTTTAAATATTATTTCACGTGTTTGGTATATTAAATACATAGGTTTAAGGAAATGGTTAACATGAGCACTAATACGTACGTTGCACTACTTATACGCCTACAATTATATATTCCTGTCTGAAGCGGAAACTAATTTAGTTGTTTTCTTACATTTGTGAATATTTTGTTAGATTAATCCGACAAAAATCCTCCTTCGCGTGTCTTCAGATATATACACGCTATACAAAAACATTTTATCTTTTCGTTATATCTTAAATGTTTAGTCATTATTTTTTCAATAATTCTATTGTTCAAGCGATGCTTAGTGAGCTGCATTTACGATTCGTAGTATGCGGCTTCAAATCCAATTAATACGTAATTTATATTTACTTAACATTATTTCTGGACATAACACTTGAATGACTGAAGACTAAACACCATTAAACACATAACTCGTTATAATGTATACCTTATATTTATATATTAGCAGAAACTTACTAAATAAGATACGCGATGTTTTCTAAAGATTATAATTTTTTAGATTTAGATTGATTTAACGTGGTCTGTGATACACAAATCAGTTACGTTCACTACATTTAATAAAATTTATATAAAACGAAAATAGAGTGCATTGTCTTTACGTGAACTAGAAACTGATGTTTTCTCATAAGATTATGACTCATAAAAAAACTGCTATTTTAGATTGTGAATGTTGTTATACTTGATAAATTCACAACTTTACTTTTATGAAACTAATAAAATATATTATTTTGACGGGTATCTGAACACGTACGGCTTTAAACGTATGCACGCCAACGACTCACCCGTGAGTCGGGACGATTTCCTTTACTAAACCTAGATCTGAAAAATAGTTTCGACATAAGCTCATTAAATCATTAATTCATACGCATGATACATATGATGTGAGGTCATCCAGATTTCTGTGAGTCTCAAATTTTGTAATGCAAATTATTTTTCTGGCATGTTTTAATTTCTCGAAAATCTCTGGCGTACGGGGCAAGATCTTATACATCACGAATGGCAGTTAAAGAGTTAAGATATAGGTAGTCAATTATTCTAAAACGGGTAATAATGTATGCAGTATGAAGACATAAATCATATTCTTGTAATGATTAGAACATGATAAGTATAATTAGCGAGGAAATAAATCGGGGAATATGTTATTATATTTAGTTATAATACTTACTATCAGTCGCATGCTATCAATTGTTTTACGATTGTTACTTGCGTTGATTTAATGTGCAGCAGGCACGAACTTCTTTTTTGCCATAATGCAAATCTTTATTAAGATTTCATTTCCTCGAACCTGGTTATATATTTTTATACCATATCCAGTCCAAAGTGAAGCATATACATCTCCACATTGCAATGATGGCCACAACAGGAATGAGTTTACGTGTGTTAACATAATTTTTTTTACCAAATCCGCTCCATAATGTTGAGCAAATTGTGGACAAATCACGGTTAATTGTTTTACAAAAATGATACTTGTACATATAATATCATATTTCTCTAAAATGTGTGGTATAAAATAATTGTTTTATCACCATGTCTGTTCCGAAACTGTGGCATCCACAGTATACAGATGTCGAATCCAGGAATGGATAATATAAGCCTCTCTATAATCGAAATATATTATGAATGCTTTTTTGTGAGAGTTGGTATTCCGCTAATTGATTAACGCATTCAAAATTGAATCCTCTAACTTGGACTCATTCTTTAATATTATAAGTCATATTATTTCAATTCCTAGCTATTCATTAATGTATTTTTCGCATATTTTTTAGTATTTTCATGAATGGCTACACTTTTTTAAATTTTAAATGAATTAATTGATATCGAAAATAAGCTTGTATCTTTTATGAATTCAATTGTATATAGTAAAGACTTACCCAAATCTTGTTAATATAAAATTATGGGCTTAATCTATGTATATTTAATATATCCTAAATATTAATTGACGTCCCGCATAAAATAGGCTGATTATTAATTGTTCCAAAATAAATATTTCCGTAGTATTGAAAAAGTTATTTTCAAATCTTAAAAACATTTACAATTAGTATATTGTAATGAATAAACAATTCATTAAAGATATTTATAGTGTCCTCCGCAAACAATATTTTAAGGGTGTTAAAATCGCATGTTTTGAAACAAGGAGATATGAAAATCTAAATACAAACGAAAGCTATAAGAAAATTACGTAAGAAATCATCATACGCGTGTATAGAACTAATAACCCTTACGTGTGTGTCAGAAATAGAGCAAGGTCGGGCACTAATAAGACTTGTCAAGTAAAAATTAACTTACACTTTTCACATTTACCCATCGTGAATCCATATAAACACAAAGACGTGTCAAATATTCTTGTTGAGATTAACAAATTGTATTTTTTGTTGTTGTTTAATATGTGTTTTATAATATTATCAGCAAAAACAAGTTTTTTAGTCGTGTATTTAAAAATGCACGTCCATCATTATGAATTACTGGGGTCAATTACTTGAGCTGTATAAAAATGTATATTTTCAACGTGTGGATGCAGAATGCTTGTAAGACTGACTAACAAGTAGTCTTTGCAACACTCAGCAGTCATATGTTCCGCCTTGGATCAAAAGTGTTGTTCAAGGATGTCAAGTTACCTTCAGCTGCAGTGATCAGTGTTATTTAGGTCCTCTTATTGCAAAGTACTTGAAACAGCTATTTGATGTACTGAAATAGTATCCTATCAGGGTTACTTGATCACGGGAATTTCGACAATTGAAAGTAAATGGCTTAGTTGTGGAAGGTAAGATGTATTCTTCTCATCGTCTTAGTATGAAAATGCAGATTCTCATTTTTACACAAGCCTGTGCTCCAATAAATGTATTGAGAAGGTGTTTCTCGGAAATTTTACATGGCATTTGATGTTTATCGTGTCAAATAATATCTCAGGAAAAGTTTAAAGACACTGAGAAACTGAAGGAAAGAGTTTAATGATATTGATCACAGCTGTAAGTACTATTTATGCCAAGATATTTTTGTTTTAGGAAATTCTAGGATTACGTAGTGTTGAGAGTTCTCAACTGCCACAATTTATTTACGTTAATTAAAAATGCATTAATACAAATTCCATATTGTATAAGTATTTTTTAATCTCGCGTAGTTAAATTTGACAGGGTTGTCAACATTATGTCACAGATTAATAATATAACCTTTAAAATATATTATAATTGTGTCTTGATAGTAGTACATTCAAAATGTTGCTTACACTTTCTTAGACAAGACTTCTCAGACAAGGACGTTTTATTTTCTATTTAAAGTATGTAGATGCTTGACCATAGTGACGAAATCTCAACATAAGTATCATTAAATTACTACTCAAGTCCATTTTTCGACATTGACATTATTGAGTCAAATACTTACGATTCTAAGATGTTAGTTGTAATGAAAGTAATTATGTTATTAAAAAATGTATTCTTTGAATAACCATTCAATATGAAGACTTGATTTTATATCGATGAAAAGTAAATTAAATAAAAAAATACAAGTTCGCTTAATTTGTTTACAACTCGACACTTTTATTTCTTTTTCTTATACCATGTTCGCTCCCAAAGTGGAGCATATGTATCTCCGCAATGTGAAGACGATATGACAGATTATTTTTCACGAGAATTGTATCTCAGACAAATGCTGAACGCGTATTTTTGGATTTTTAAAATCCGACATTTGCGGAATCGAACCGGCAATCCCCGGTTGCTAGGCGCGCACGCTGCTAACTACGCTACTGGAGAGACAAACTTTTACTTACTGTATTAAATAAACTAAACCATAAATTCCATTAACCCTTTCATTAGTAAGTTATTTTTTTATGCACACACGATTTAAACACTAAAATCTTTCACTAATATCAATTCAACTAATATCATCATATCAATCAAATTGGATATGCTGATTCGAGAAAAATGGTTCTCTATTTCCAAATAACGAACAAAATAAACTGGAAAATTATTACAAAATGCTAATAATGTGTAACATAATCACATGTGGCCGTACCCATTTCGGAATGAAAGGAGCACTTGAGATCAAATTTGAACCCATACGACTGATTCATGTGACGTTTAATGTGTCTCTGTGAACAGCAATATAAATAATTTTTTGTTTCTTTACCGAGCATAATAATTATCGTAAGAGCATATGGGATGTTTTCAATAGTTTTTTCACTCATTTTCTTCGTAATTTTTATTTATTTTTTTGTAGCCTAAAAATAAAGGATTTGATTGTAGTGACTTCTAGATATCGTTGATAGATCTATCTAGTAATTATATTAATGGAAATAATAACATTTTATTAAACAAATAAAAGAATGGCTTTGAAAATAAGACGACAATACGCACGGAAGTACATGTACGTCCACTTTACTCAATGGATTGATATACTACAGTTGGGTACTTAATTATTTATTTATTTACTTTATACATGTTGTAATATCACAAATTATAAGTTT
>JAGVSQ010004521.1:0-19264 GCA_022683975.1 Rhyacophila evoluta
CCCGGGTCGCTAACAGTGATCTTACATATGGAAGTTTACCAGTTTTAAATAATTCTGAATTTTTAATCATTAAATGTTTGATTTTTTTACTTATAATTTATAGTATTTTTCTCTTTAATACTGCGAGAAAAAATAACATCCTACGATTTTCATCGTTTTCTTACTGCTGTTCCACAACGAACGTGGAACTGCATTTCTTACGTTCTTAGCAGTAGTTTTATAAAAAGTTGATTGGCGTAAACTGGCCATGATTCCTATTTTGGATCATAATAATAATAACAACACTGCACATGTTTCGTCCATTTCAAAATAAATACTGCCTTTTTGATATCTGGAGATGTTTCTTTCTCGGCACGACCACCACCAACCGAACATTCTGACCATTTTCCGAGATCCATTCAAAAATCTATCCATTTGTTGAATTGGCAGATCGCGATTTCGCTGCCATCAAAACAATGGACATTTTATGTCAATTCATTAATTTACAAAAGTTACATGTGTGCTCGTCGAGTTTGCCTTTGGTTATGTTATGTAACGATAGTTTTTTGAGGCGAAAAAAATAAATAACTCGTGGAGTGTTGTCCGGCCGCCGCCGAATTGTATTTTATTCTGCCACACGCTTAACTCTATTCACGTATCGTGCATTTTTTTCTTCTCTATTTCACGCGAACGATCCCGATTACGTGAACACTGCCATCCAAACATTATTTCTCTAATTCAAGAATTCACAATAAACTTAATTATATCTTATACGTTGTAATGCCATGTAATTAAAATAGTAACAATGTTGAACATCACGAGTTACGATATAATCACTTAACCAACATAACCCTAATTGTCCGACTATTGTTCATTTAATTACAGGTTCCCATCCTGTAGATGAATACAAAGTAACACTATATTAATGCACAGCAAATGTAATATGCGCCTTCTAAAGTATTTTGTGGCGTAGTGGACGTGAAGCTTCCTCCACGGTAGCGTGCTGAGAGATCTTCATCAAAACTCGATAGCAGTGTACTCAAGCGATGAATCTCATTGTCAATTTGTCCCTTGAGGGAACCAGGTCTCTATGGTCGAATAGTACAATGGCTTCCATCGGCAGTCGCTTTATCTTCGAGGATCATCAACAGTTGATTACTTAATGAAATGAAGGATGCCGTTTTAGTGGGAGTGTCCTCAATTGTCCGCTGAAATAGAACAGTTACTCCGAATGTGTCCAGCCTTTGAGAGATCCCGAATGAAGCTCAGAGTTCTTGAATAATTAAAATACATAAATGTACGTTGAATCGTGTCAAAAATAAGCTCAATATTATAAGGTTCCTTATTAATCTATAATTGGGATAGAATTGTGTTCTTATAAAGACCTGCAAATGGATGACCTATATTAATCCAATACTCGACTCGCTGCGTAAAATTTATTATGTTCTGGTATTTAGTGTTCAAAGGCGCCACGTGATACCGGGCGAATTAATAAAAAAAGCAGTCGATTTTTGGGTGTCCTTGAATATTGAGTTCCGCGAGTCGTCGCTGGGCACTACACATTCCCCCTCCGCCCCTCATTATGCTCATTAGCTAGCTTGTGACGTCATAGTATTTGGTCAGGTGATGATAGGATTGTTCAGTGATCGCGCACATTCAATCAACATTGGAACTAATTTATTATTTACTTTAAAAACATAATTTAAAACCAGTTTGGCTTTTTGTGATGTGACGGCTATCTAATCGGGTTAATGTGCTAGTTAAATATTTACGAGTGCTGCAGTTCGCTTATGATGGATTGATGACCGAAATATTTGAAATGTAAGACGGGCCCAATTTTTCGTGAAAATGGCTCAATTGATTTTGTAAAAACTTATATTTTGATTAATAATATATATTAAATATGTTTTAGCAAACCGCACTTAAAACAATATTTTGTGACTTTATTAGTTTTATCAAAACTGTTAATAAAATCCTGATTCTTTTTCATGAATACTAATTATATCCACTATGTGATTACTCGTTTTTAAAAACTTTTATTTAAATCCAATATAGAGTGTAACTTGATTTAACTCAATCAATGTAGTAAATACATTTTTGATTAGATGTTTGAACAATATACACATTTAGTTCTCATGGTGGACTTCTTCATGTCGACGACTGAAAAAACATAAATCCGTAGTAAATGCAACCGTGAACGCCTAATCTCTCGAAATGATATCAGCTTCAATTCAATTGATTGTTATTAAGTATTACATGGAAATGTAGACACTAGGTTTCGCGGTCGACCGGTTTGGTACAACTTCTTTATAGTTGAAATTTGCGGCAAGTGATACTTGCTGACATAACATCAAGTTTTTTTTATTTAATATTCTTCTCACGTTCGTCATTACTATCCTTGATTTATTATAAGCCATGTGATTCCAATGTGTTCGCTTTTACAGTTTTGTTTTCAATGTTATTTTACGGACTTCAACTGAAATGTCTGCCAATTTTTTATACGTTTATAAAGTATGTAGTTTTCGACTAATATAATCTACAATTAAATATCTGCGTCATCCTTAAAGTATACAGAAGCTAAGGAATATATTCATTCACAGTTCGCTGTTCACTCCACCATCCACCGTATACTTTGGTACAAATAATGTGAAACGCTCTTCAAAATGTCAGTTGGTGTGCAGGCATGCCTAATGTTACCTGACTTTGTTTTTGAATTTCGAATTTCGAACGAATAAAAAATTATGGACGAATGTACGAAAGTAGACATCACAAGATACGAGAAACTTCAAAACTTCAATCCGATTCTGAAAAAAATCCAGAAGATTTCGGAATTCAGAAACAATCCCAGAATTTCGACCGAATTCCAAAAATGTTGAAATACGAATTCCGAATTAATTGAAAAATATAGTAGATGTCCCGTTTTGAGGAAAATAACAAAAGAGTCACGTTTTTAAGACCATCTGATGGAAGTCCGCGCGTGTCCGGAATATTTTGTCTGTAGTCTGATTTGGGATTATCTTTATGAAACGAATCTTACCATTTTTTGTTTTCAGCACAGTTTTGTTTTAATCGTGAATGTCGCCCATTTCACGGATATTTGAGGTCCTTGAAGTAATTAACATTTCATAATTTATATAAAATACCGTAACGAGACTGCCGCGTGCGACGCTTGCTGTGTCGATTAAAGTACAAATCACCAATATGCGCGCGATTTGCAAGAAATAAATACTGTATTATATAATTTTACAGGGATCAAATCAAATTTAACGTGGCAGCCCTGATCTATTTGGATTAGAAGCCCTATAAAAACGCCTGGGCATAGCAAAAATAAAATAAAATGTCGAACAAACTTTTTACGTTGATATTTAATTGCTGCTGTTCTATGCACTACATACATTCGTGATTTGTATTAAATTGATATTGGTGTATAGAATAATTACACGTATTAAAATATTTTTAAAAACCGTGCTACGTTATTTCAAATTATTTATTATAAAACATAATTTCGCAAAAAAGGTTTCGATACCAGTTAGTTTTTTCGAATATCTATGTTTTTTTACAAGATTATCAAGTACCTCTTGACTGTATCAATGTCGAGTTGATAAAAACGCTTCGGCGATATTACTAAATTACGAAATTTGATAATGTTTAAATTTTTTCTCGTAATTTAGTCGCGAGATAAGTATTTTTTACTCGAACTTTATTCAAATTTAAACATAATTATATAACCATGCAAAATGTTATTTTTGTGCGCCCACCTACTTACCTACCTATTTTACGATTTTCATTTAATTTTTCTCGACTCGAGCGCGCTCTGTTGATTGTTTTCCTAGATTAGCTAACGCGTTCCGTTTGGGGAAAACGGTTATCTCATAGTTGGCAATCCCCATTTGAATATTTTACCCGCCAATTTGAATTATTTTACGAGCTACAAAGTAGATGTCCTTCCTCCATAAGACATGCTTCTGTACCTATGCTAAATTATTGAATGACGTAAATCGTAGTATTTGTAATATTTTTATTATACTGCTATTGTAAAAACATTTAATCAAGCCTTGAATTCTCAAAACGTTTTAGGGCCCCATATATATAATTATAGAAATATTATGAAATAGAAAAATTACGTATGATAACATTTCAAATACAGTTTTCACTGTTTTTTTCTTCTCATACAGATAGCTAAGCAGTAGGGATTGAGCGGATTTTATTCAAATTCTGAAGTAGCATTGCATTTGAATCTTTAATCTCTCAAGTTTTAATTTAGAAGAAGTCAGCAGTTACTATGATACTTACTATGTTACTACTATAATGGATTTTCTCAGTCATTTTTGACAAAAGTTTGATGGTGTCAATATGTAACAACGGATATTCTAAAAAATGAATGATGTTATTAAATTTTACTTATTCGTGTGAATTCAACGATATTTTTATTCTATCCTAGGTATCCGTTTCTCCCTGGACGTGTGCCGTGATGAAGTGAAAGCCTTGTCTGCGTTGATGACCTTCAAGTGCGCGTGCGTAGATGTGCCATTCGGTGGAGCTAAAGCCGGAATCAGGATCAACCCCAAGGTATACTCCGAGCATGAACTTGAGAAGATCACCCGTCGCTTCACCCTTGAGCTCGCCAAGAAAGGATTCATTGGTATGTTATTTTACACTTTTTTTTTCGTTATATTATCTTAACTATAAAAACTCACCAAGAACCTTGTTACTAATAATCGTGATTGATCAATAACAAACAATAAATGCATTATATAATGCTCACAATTCGGTTGTCTCCTCTATGCCTCTTACAAAGTCTACTTTTAGAGCAGTTTATACTTCTTAGATATTACTAAAGTTTTGTTCTGGAGAATTATGTATTTATTGTAAAATCTATAATATTAAATATTTAAAAAAAAATTCTCTACATATTTCATGTAAAAAGAATTCCAATATATTTTCTTACATCTCTACGTGAAGGTCAGTTTCTTATGTAATTCATTTGTTTTAAAGGACCGGCGATTGATGTTCCCGCCCCTGATATGGGTACCGGAGAGAGGGAGATGTCTTGGATTGCCGACACATACGCCAAGACTGTCGGCTACAACGATATCAATGCCCACGCTTGTGTCACTGGAAAGCCCATCAACCAGGTATGCATTACTCTTTAGTCATTTTGATGTTTGTTCATGAAAATATTCTTCTTCACTTTGCTGGGTCACCCTGACATGGGTAAATAATTTATTGAAGACTGAATTTGCAGTATTTTAACTATTTTCATCGTTAAATTTTTTTGAATGTCGAAATAATTATCAAGATTATAAATATCTTCTTCCACTAGATGAAACATAATATTACAAGTTTACATATGCTGCATTTTTTATTTAACACAATGTCTGTCGTGATGTAGTTATTTTAAAAGTAAACTGTTCCTCTTTATAAGGCTATTTCTTAAATACAATAATTTAATTTTTGTTACTAAGTGTATAATAGTAATGTTACACTCCATGCTAATGAACAGTGTCAATGTTAACCACTTCGCAAAAGCTCAATTTGTTATTTCATGTAATGAGTTAGGTATACAGTGTGCGGTGAGTGTCATTGTTTACTTTGCAACAAGTAATGCTACATGTTTATATTATGTATATTCATACCATATTTCTGTTGACTTTCATTTACCAAGGTAAATATGATAATGTAAAGTATTTGTTATCGAGTTCATTCTGAGGTGTGTGGAACATATGAATTTCTCCACAATGTGAAGATTTGAAACATTTTACTTTTTACTTGGAATAAAATAAGCAATTATTGGAAATTCATATCCTGCATTTAGACATTAAACTTCAGAACTCTGACCTGCAACCTCTAGTAAGTGATCTATTATCCACTTGGCCACCTGGGGGGACACCATGTATAGTAATATACCACAAAATATGGAGCTTATACTAGTTTTTTTTAGTTATCTATTTTGATTTAGGAAACTGTATTTTTATGAAAATAATCTCAAAAATAAGCAATAACAATATAATAAACAATAAAAAAAACAGAATCTCATTATTCAAATTCAACATTACCATATTTATGAAATATAATGTACAAAAATAATGTTACTATAGTAAAAACATCCATATTGCGCTGTACCAAAATCCATATTTCGATATCATTCAGATAATTTTGCCTTTAGTCCGGTTGTCATTTTGTTAAATAATATCAATGGATGATTACACTTCTCAGTAACAGTTTAGTATTTTCCGATGATAAATATAAATTTAATGAATATGATAATAGTTCCTATTTTTCAAATTTAGCTAGGCCAGTAAATCAACAGTCAACTCTTTAATATCTATCTAATGGTATTAACGGATTAATGGCATAATTATTTTAAAGGATGAGTGTTTTTTGTTAAAATGTACACTTCGTGATAAACTCAGAACATTTTGTAATTTTTTAAAACTGGTAAACTTCCATATCACATATGGAAGTGTACCAGTTTTAAATAATTCAGAATTTAAAATCAATTTCCATCAAGCACCATCAGTCGAAAATATTAATTATTTTGTAATTTGTAAACATCCATATATTGTTTTGTGCATTTATATTCCGATATTGATCATCTCCCGACAGTGAGAATTTTATGATTAAAACTGACTTCATCATTTGCGGTTGTTATTAATCTACCAATTGGACCTAATTATTCCGGGGATCAAGTGCATTTGTTGTGAATATGGATGTCACAATATCCGCAGTATGTAAAATAAGTTAAATTAATGAGTTATTTGTTAAATAATAATCGATTGTATGTGCTTTTCAGGGTGGTATCCACGGCAGAGTGTCCGCCACCGGGCGTGGTGTTTTCCACGGCTTGGAGAACTTCATTAACGAAGCTAACTACATGAGCATGATTGGTAATGACTTTTTAATTAATTTGTCGTCACTTTAGATTTGTTAAATAGATCAAATGTTAACACTTAATAAATTATTATCTCACTATTTATACTCTTTCTATGCAGGTGTGCTATTGTTTGAGAATGTGTATTCGTCTGGCTTTGATTAGTCGAATATGTGAGCATTAATTTGCTCCACATGCTGATTTATGAGATTTTGGATATTTTTACATTTGATTCTTTGTCACCCATGTGACAGTTTTAAGTTGAAATTCACTAGTTATATAATTGGTCTTGTGCAATATAAGATGTAGCTCTGAATTTGCTTGTCGTATTAGGTAAAGAATTATTATTCAATTTCATTGGTTTGTTCGAGGCATTCAATATTTACAAATGGAAATATTAATTCACTGCTCATGAAGCTAAATATTTACAAAGGTCTCGGTATAATCACCTTCAAGCAGAGTTTTTCCTTATCATTATCAAAACAATTATTTTTATTACTTTGCTTCTGTGCAGTGTTCTACCAAAAACAATTTTGTTGATTTCAAAGAGTTCCAGATTACGTTGCGTGAAAAGGTTATTAAATAAACCATGGTTACATAACTTTTTCCCCAACTAATTATGAAGGTAATATTTGACTATTGAAATGAATTATGCTACTAATGCGACAATGAATCAGTAGGAATCTATGTTATTTCAACGGTTTCCTTCATTTTGGTTAATTGAAAAAAAATCTACCCTACACAAAAAAGCACTACAGCTTGCAATGGATCTCAGTTTGGATACAATAAGATAAGGGTAAATCTGTAAGTGACTAATATATTATATATTATTATTACAGGAACAACTCCCGGCTGGGGAGGCAAGACTTTCATCGTTCAGGGATTCGGTAATGTGGGTCTCCACACCTGCCGTTACCTGCACCGTGCTGGAGCCACCTGCGTCGGTATCATTGAACATGACGGATCCATCGTCAACCCTGACGGTATCGACCCCAAGGTAAAAAGATTTTTGTTTGACAATGCATCTTTTTATCAATCTTAATATCAAAGTACACTTAAATATTGATGTATTAAAAAGCACAGTAAAACATGCACATATTGGTTGAATGAATAAACATGGATATTTGTGAATTTCTTAAAACTAGATGTCGTGGCATAAAATCTTGCAATTACATAGATAATTTGCACATTTAATAAAGGAAAGATTTGGCCAAGTAATTGAAAAAGTAATCTGTTAAAATGGATCTCCACGTTAAGGTGGTTGGTATGGTCTACTTTGGAGTGTGATCAATGATTTAATTTAAACCCTGTTTTTTCCTTCTTTTTTTTAAGATGTATGAATCCAATGTATAAATATTTGTTTTTATGTTTGTCGTTTGTAGGCTCTGGAAGATTGGCGCAATGAGCATGGAACCATCAATGGATTCCCAGGCGCCACACCGTACGAGGGAGAGAACCTCATGTACGAGAAGTGCGACATCTTCATCCCCGCTGCCATTGAGCAGGTTATCCACAAGGAGAACGCCCATAAGATCCAGGCTAAGGTATACCTCTTACATTTTAAAAACCAGTTAATCAATGACAGATAATGCTCTTCATAGCTTGTTTCAGTTCCATAAAGTAAACTTGGATAATATAAAGTGATGTTCTCGAAGACACAGAAAGTGATATTGTATAATATGAATTTTAAATATAAATTTAATTATGTCTCTAGTAATTTGTTAAAAACATGTATATGAAATATCTCTTTTAGATCATCGCTGAAGCCGCCAATGGGCCCACAACCCCCGCTGCCGACACCATCCTGATCGAACGCAACATCCTGGTCATCCCCGATCTGTACATCAACGCTGGTGGTGTCACCGTCTCCTTCTTCGAATGGCTGAAGAACCTCAACCATGTGTCTTATGGCCGTCTCACTTTCAAATATGAGAGGGAATCCAACTACCACCTCCTCGGTATGTACACATTTCATTACTGATTGTCCATAACACGCTAGGCTAACATTTGTTGTAATGATGGATGAATCAATTCCATAGCTCTATGACTCATGAATGGCTTTCTTCTTCAGGGTCTTACTTTTGAACCAATGTGTCTAAGACAAATACTTATGCATGGAATCAAACAGTGGTATATATAATCATGGTTTTTCAAATACTCATGAAACACTATTTTATCAGTTTTATGCTCTTTGATAATGCAATTGTACGATTGGCATAATTATAAATAAAACAATATACTAAGAGAATTGATTTGTCTGTTTTTACCTGCTTAGCTTTTTAAAGACTATTTGCTTGCATGGGTGATGTCGCTGTATTGACCTAAATGAATAATATTGTAAAATTAAACTTTTAAACTTTGCGACCTTTTATTTTGATGCATAGGTTATTGGGTTTCTTGTTATGTTTAGGTCAATAGAAGTGTATATGGTGAGGGTATTATAATATTCAAGGATATACAAGAAATGTGGTCATTTTATTGTAATGAATAAAAGTTTTTATGATAAACTTTATTTAGAACAGATGAAGTATTCATTGAATGGTTCAAAAATATATTCAGTTCATACGAACCTTCAAAACATTATTTAGTGATTCCCTAACTTTAATATTAAATTCGAATTTAGTATGTTATATTATCGTAATTTTTAAAGCGTTGTTCTAATATAGTATAATTTTGAAATTGTGTAATTCATTCTCGAGGAAGATTTAATGTCTTGGAGTTTTCAGGTAGATGAAATACTTGAAAGAGATGACTGTATCAAAAAATGACAAAAAAGTGAGATGAGAGTAATCGCTCATTGAGAAGTCTGTCGTCGAATGATGGTTTGAGGCAAATCTTAGTTCTGAAGAGTTTCATTTTTGTTAAAAATATTGGACTTCTTAGTCCGTTCACGCGTTTTTGTGTGATAATATAATAAAACTTCACTGTGAGTCCTAAAAATGATTAAATCTAACTTGAAAATATGTCATGTGAACGCTATATAAGTTTAAAATTTTAGCCATAGATGTAAATTCACATGTAATTTTTGCATGCGAAATTTAGCACAAAACAGTTTAGATAGTAAAGTGTTGATTATTTTTTGAATATAAGAATCATAGTCATCTGCATCATGGAAAGCTCCATTACCTCGTGCATTATCTCCCTTGAAAATGAATGAAACATTGGGGTAAAAGGATATTAAAATAAATAGTAATAGCCTAATTTTTAACAAAATATGAAATCAAGTATTACAGTTATATTGTATAATATTACATAATAAAATCTCTCTTTTCTACGATGCATTTTAAAAAATATTGTCAATTACCCTTTTATGAGATGCTAATGCAGTAAAACTCCTTTATAGTGTTTTTTGAATTGCTGGACACCTTGAAACATTATTTTGATGATAGAACATTTGGCACTCATCTTTGCAGCAATGTCTACGGTGTTAATCAATTACCCCACGAATGTTTCATCATGATAAAAGTGTAGCATCCATTATAAAAGAGTTCTACTGATAACAAAATGATACAAATAGTTACCTTTTCATTAAATGAACGTGAATTTCGAATGCCAATTGATATGAGTTTATAAGTACTTGAATTAAGCTAACCGTTTACTAACAAACAGTAGAACTCTTTTATGGTGACTGCGCTAACATATTAGGTCAATGAAATAAATCAAATTTCACCGTTTGGACGTCATTTTATGCATTTTTCTTTTTCGCTTTTGTCGTAAACGAATGTTTGTCTGTGAGTGTGAAAATGAATTTGCCAATTAATCGTGACAAGTGACCGTGGGCACGCGTCGTTTCAAACGAGTTCTACTGTGAATTGTGTTAAGGTGGCCGATGGTTCCGCGTGATTACTCATTTGTGATTGTTCTTTTGCTCAGAATCCATTCAAGAATCGTTGGAGCGCGCCACCTGGATTCAGGAGTCTGAAGCCAAAAAGGAAAATGCGGGTCATTGCTTTTTACAATAACACAGTCGAGAGTAGTCTTTCAGAATAGACATTGCAAACGTGTTCGCAAGGTTTTCTTTTTGATTCGCTGATGAAATCCTTGTGAACAATATTGTTTTTCTTTTTTTTTATGTCTTAAGTATTGTCAATAGCATATAAGGACCCTGGAAAATGTTTACATCCAAAACTAACAGCAACTTTTCGCCTATTATTAATTGTTATAATAATTTATTACTTTTGATCATATTTTTAAATGATAATTCAGTTTTTTTATTTTGAGAATTGGCATTTTCATTTTCGTGATATGTGTATATTTTATCATTCCGTTAGTCATGCTTCATATATTGTGGTCTTACCACAGCTGTTAATAATTTTTTGGTGAAATAAATTACCTCTTAATATGCCACAATGATTTACTATAATATAGTAATTAATTTATTTAGGCACCTCATAGTAACAATATTTGGCACTCCTTTATCCATAGTTTTTTATACATTAGTTTTTGATGTTTTTTCCTCTGTCATGTGTCAGATAACTTGTTTTATTCCGATTAATTTTATGGTTAGTAAAGGATAGTTAAAATACCACAATGCATGTAACATATGGGTGCCAGAATCTATAGTAGAATACCAACTATCCAGATACCGGTCATCGAGTAATGTTTACAAGTTTGCATGTGATATGGTTCTAAATTGTTATGGTCACACATTTTCACATAGCACAAGAAACACTGGAATGAAATAGTTTTCTCTCATCAATAAATGACTATTAAATAAATATAATTATAAATATCAGACCCTAGAGATACAATAAAAGCCATTATGAAAGACTGAAGGTGTCGAAAATATAAAATTAACTCACATAATTGACCATTTATATTAACTTGACAGAACAGAATATTGAATTAAAAGTTAACATGCTAATATTGTAGTATTAATAACGGTGCAATCATGGAAATAGCTATTAATAAAGCTTATTGACCAGTAGAATTGAGTTGCTGAACTTCAAAAAGCACTGATTAATGGTAAAGGTAACGTTTAGCATTCGAAGTTACGTAAACTAACTTAATTTGGAAAACTAAACGTTACCGTTACTGATAGTCATGAATCTAGAGTGCTTTCTGAAACTCAGTGACTCAGTTGTAATTTAATATATCGTTTTTCCACAAAAGACCAACTGTGTTATTGAAGTATTTCTGTATTTTTGGATGGTTGATCAAGCTCTAGAAAGGAAGGACTATTAAAATAGTTTGAGATGTAAGAAGAATGTGATGGTATTAAGTTGTTTTAGATTGTACATTCTACATCAGTCCTTTTTGAAATTTTGATATTTTTAAATAATCATATTGAATTATAATCTGACAGCCATCATTACAAATTAATATTTTTAATTTTGTGGAACGTGTTTAATTTTCAACTATTGTATTCACTTAGGTTGGATTTCGTTGCAGGACTTGCAATTGTTCCAACTCGATACTAATTTATTAGTCTGGATAGTCGGTGTTCTGCTGTATAATAATTATTATGTACATTGAACAGTGAAATTGTGTTATTATAAAAAATATTTCAGCTCATTGGTTGCATGTTTTATTCCAACTACTAACTCCGACATGTATAGGCTTAATATTATGCAATAAAAATAATATATATTATCGAATTAACATATGTAAATATTTCATGGTTTAGAATCCGTGCAAGAGTCTTTGGAGAGGCGTTTTGGTCGCGTAGGAGGTCGTATTCCCGTTACCCCCTCCGAGAGCTTCCAGAAGAGGATCTCTGGTGCTTCAGAAAAAGACATCGTACACTCCGGCCTTGACTACACCATGGAACGTTCCGCAAGGGTAAGAATTAGAATTGCAATATTATTTCGTACTGGTCTCGTTACAATCATTAAAAAGATGCTACTTGATGATTCCTTGATCTGTCCAAATTTTAATGCTGTTGATACTGCATATATTCACTATGAGCTAGTAATCAAATCAATATTTCTACACCTGTCCATAGTAAATATAGTAAATTAATTTATAATATTATTTTTAAATTTAAAGAGTGGATCTTAAATGTATTGGATGCCCCATTTTTCATTTTCTTCTCATAGAGATCATCGACCGTGTAAGTGATAAAGTAGCAGATTGTTTCAGATAGCTAGGTACTCAACCTATTAGGCGCACTTATGCTGCATCAAAAATGGCACACAGAAATTCATTTGAAAAGTAAAGCTATAGTGTTCAATAGGGAAAATCAAAATAAAAATTATATTATATATTAATTTTTTCTTTCGATCAGGCCATCATGAAGACTGCGATGAAGCACAATCTTGGATTGGACTTGAGGACAGCTGCGTACGTCAACTCCATCGAGAAGATCTTCACCACTTACTCCGAGGCCGGACTCGCCTTCTAAATATATTACTATTGAATCCTAATCATTTTAAATTCTTATCGTAGAATTATTTCAACACTTTCCTTCCGTTGCTGTTTTTGTAAGCGTGGCCCGTTGCGGAGAACGGTATACCCCTGCCATACCTGGCAATATTCATTTGTGTATTTGCAATTAAATTATTTCAAATTATCGTGATTTTAATAGAACTTAGCCTAAATACTCAAAATGATTTCAATGTCATGGCACCAATTTTATGTATAGAAAAAAAAACAGCACTCAAGTAGTTAATTAATTCTAAAATGTTTAAATATTTGGACTTAGTTTGTTATTTGTTGTGCGTATGAATGAAAAATATAACAATGTTCCCAAGTCTATACGTCGCTGAATGCATTTTAATCAATGTGCGGAGCTTCCGAGGAATTCATTACCAATATAATGTTATTTCTTTGATTTATTTATGTTCAATTTACCATTATGTGTTTCAAAGTGTATCTGTTGATTTTTATTTTTTGAGTTGATATCAGAATGATAAAACAGTATTGTAGGTATTCAAATTATTAATTAAAGACATTGTTACTTGAAAAAAAATAATAATTCATTTATTTTTGTTGTTTTATTTTGTCATTTCCAAATGATATATTACAAAAATAATCAATCCATTCTATCTCCTGCAGTGAAAGATATATAATATCTGATGACACCAGTTCTCTTCACATGAAAAAAAATGAGAAAGCCAAATTTCTTATGTATGGATACTACACATCCCTTATGCGTAAACAGCATAAAACAGTGATGTCGAACCTATGACATGTGTCAAAGGTACCTTGCCAAGACATTTTGGGTGATAGGAATTGTTTACGGATGGTCATTGGCTAAAAACTGTCATAACACACTATGCTAACTTAGTGCTTCGGTTACCTCTTGCTTACGTCCTTGTGTGCGTTCTTGACAGACAGACGCTCCTGATGGCGAATAACAATATCACAAAATTATAGACATTTCTAGATGTGACAAGGCACCTGAGTTGATAGTTTTTTGACTCATCAAGCTCAAAAGGTTCGCCGTCGTTGGTACAAAACATGATCGACCATGTTTCGGAATTGTCATGTGCGGTTGTAAGACCAGAATGCTCAGTATATAACAGATTGGCTAAACACAGAGAATCGACTACTGATGGCCTAGAGCAGGCAGGCTTTCCCAAACTTGTAGCCATTAATTGATATGAAAGAGTTCCAGATTTTTATGGAACATTTTTTTACTTACATATAAGAGCTATAATGGTGCTGGTGTGTAGATAGAACTGGAACTTTTGGGAACACTATTTGCCGATTTGTCCAAATTCGAAAAAATACCTGTAAAGATTTAGAGCAGGGAAGACATGTAATTCGATGATAGTACGCAGAGAGAAAAAAAAAAAAAAATATAAATCGCTTTTCATACTTTATTGTACATGTTTCAGATACATACATAATTTTTGGCTAAATTAACATTAAAAACAATATAATAATTGTGAGATAATTTATAATGGATAATTTCCAACAATTTTGTCCAATTTTGAAGTTTTTAACTGTCTATTATGATATAATTACAGTCTGTCTATTCATACAGAAAATTTATAAGAAATTACAGATACAATTCATTTGAAATCTGAACTACTCGTATATTAAAACAATTGTTAATGGAGATGTTAAAAAAAAACCATTCCTCATATTTTAGGAACGACGGATCTCTAAATAAAAATAAGACTTAACTATCAGTTTTAGAGAAACCTTCAATTTGAAAGTTAACTCTACATTATTTTATATACATCAATCATTAACAAACATCAGGCGAAAGACGCAATGATTTCATCAGACATTCAAAACATGCAATTAATTAATTTCGCAAAAGAAAAAAGATACTTCATCTCGAGGAGAAAAATAAGAAGAATACAATGTGTTTTGTCCATATACAAATCCAATAACGATCGGGGTGTGATCGCAGGTAATTAATTATATACAATTTTCTAACTAGAGGAGTAAGGAACCAAATTGATAAAAAATAATGCGATAAATTTTAATTATTTATATTATTTAAATGAAGAAGTTTTCTTTCAGTGAGTTAGGTATTCACTAAAAATTAAAAAATAATAAATATCGACTACTTTTCATGAATATTTATTTAATAAATATGACATAAAATGCATATTTCAATTATCAGAGTACAAGAATTTAAATACATTTCAATTTATCAAACATATTTGATTGGTAACAGATTTAAAAAAAAAAAGTCAAGTATATTTGTAATAATATTATGCTGTGAAAATTCACGGCTAGCGTAATTTTTTTAGATACAGTGATGACTAAAAATTAACCTAAAATTTGATATGAACACAAGACTAATTTAATAATTACTCAGTCAAAAACAAGGCGGTACATATTCCATAATAATATCTAAGCTTTCCTTCACAAAATAATCAATTTATTTGCCTCGATTCAGTGATAAAATGACCGTTACAGTAAAGTGGTTCACTCGTGAGTCATATAAAAGTAAAGTGAACAAAGAAGAAAATAAAACATGCTCCAACACGAAAAGAAATTAAGTAGAACAATTTAAACATGACACTCAAATGAAAGTACAGGTGTTTATACTTTTCGCAGTATTTCAAAATAGCATTACCTACTTAAAATCTAAGCAAGGCATCTTTACAAATAATAAAAATGTATTTTAACACATGTGGGCCTCAACAGATAGAGGTTTCAACAATGACAATTATAATAATTTACCTTATTAAGCAAAATCACAGATAGGCTTCGTATCCTATCTTTTAATGAGCCAACTGACTATTCACTCATTCAGTTATAGCCAGAAGGTAAAGTGTTCATTTCATAGTATTCTCACACTAACATGATTTTAAAGAAAGGTTCCATACTGACTGGCCGATATTCACTGTTATTTTTTTATTTAAAAAAATACTCCACTATCTCTCGCAGTCGATCGAGAGAATGCATCACTGAATATATTGTCCTCAGTCGTCTACGTATTCAATAAAAATTCACATTATTTTTAAGCTTCAAAAATAAATCAGAATCTCCCATGTAGAACATAAGGTTTTCGCTTTAGACCGTTACATTCAGTCAATGCTCCATTACGATGAAGTGAAAACAATCGATACCGTCCTCACTTCATTCAAAAGAAAATTAAGGACACGGATATTTACACGGGTCTAATTTTCGTGAACAATAATTTAAAATAAAAAAATCATCTAGAATTTGTACGCTTCCATAAATGTAGGTAAGCTTATGGCATCTTTACAATTAACGATCTATATACACAGACACAGAACACATATATACATAGAATCATTTGTGTACAGAGATACCGATGACACCAAAAAATGAAAACCCATATTCACAATTGAAGTTTACAAATGACAGATAATTTATAATATAAAATCAATTTCTGTCAGTCGATAATTGTAATTGTAACAATAAAGATTTGGCAATATTTCGACAAACTAATGGGACACGAAATTGATTTTATTAAATTATTGCTGATAGTTGTTTAAATATTGAAGCGTAAGACGGAACCCGGGCGCGGTGTGAAGCGGAACGACCTATCGGATGATTCAAGAGCAGTAGTAGAGATGCGAGGGCAGCTGCTGCGGAGCGCACTTTCACCTGGAGAGACTATGCGAACGCTCCCGGTCTCCAGTCGTCAGATCCCCACCTACAACACAATCAAACTAAATATTACACTCGACAGCTCTAATCAATCAACATCACTTCTCCTGTTTCAATAGTGTGTGATTTATTAGTTAAAAATTTATTCTAATACTATTCTAAACATCAAGTTTTTTCGCTTGCTGTATTTATTAACAAACCTACCATGTTCTAAATATTGTTCATAAAAATACTAAAAAATTTATAATTCTGATATTCAATACATATTACATATAAGAAAACAAAAAGTAGTGACACATAATATTCGTTGTATTGATTACACACCTAATCTCTGGTGTGGTGGAATGCGTTGAAAGAAAGGATGTCTAAGAGCTTCTTTAAGCGTAATTCTCTCGGAGGGACGGTACTCCAACATCCTTCCCACCAGCTCCAGCAGTTGTCGGTGCTCCTCATCGTCACTTTCTAAGTATCTCTGTAAATACAACATATAAAAATGTTAGAAATTAAATCATACTTAGTGATTAGTTAATAACTTAAAAATTATCAATATAAATGAAAGGTTTTTTTTACCACATCCACTCTAAAAGTGGAGCACATGAATCTACAGTGTGACGATGTCTGATCTGAAAGTGGAGTATATGGATCTTTACAATATGAAGACATGTTTTCATAGATTATTAGTCACCAGAATTGATTGTTAGACATCAACCCAATGGCTATCTAGTCCTGCATTTGTTTTTTAAAATTCATTTTTTAATCCAGCAGATGTGGAAATCGAACCCGTATTCCTCGGATGCAAAGCGCGCATGGTAACCTCTCGGCTACCGTGGGATGAAAACATTTTATTTGCCAGAGATTTTATAAGAAGTTTAATTGAATGTAAAATGAATGCCTTGCAAGTAAATTCCCAGTTTCTCAGGAAAAAGTTTTCGAGACTAATGCTATAATACTATATAATTAAGAGATACTAACCATTAATGGTTTACAATTTTCCCTTACATATCGTCCAGCTGAACTCTTTTCATCCCAATATAACGCTCCATGGTAGAAATATCTTGTTCTAGTTTTGCGAGCCATTCTGAAAATTAAATGAATTACATTAATCACACTGTGTTATATAAACATAAATCTTTCAATTGCCGAAAACTGATACACACTCTTTAATATTTTGTCATTTTTTTAGATATCATATCATTGAATGTAGTATTGGATTTGTTTTTAATGGTCTGTATTTGGCTTATCGTATGTGTCACTAAGAGAGCTAACTCCTCAGCAAGTGTTCCTTTTCTGCTTTCATCATTCACATTAGAATCATTGATAAAATGGTTAATAAATAAATGAGGGAGCAGATATGATTTGAGACACATTCAGACTGCATCAATTATTGAATTCACCATTACTGTGTTAATATTATAGTATCCATGGTGCATTGAATACTAATGGCTATCTTAATGATGTGTAAGTTATAAAAGTGTCATGGTTTTGTGAGTGAATGTGTATAGAAAAAATACCCAGGTCACAAATGACAATTTGATAGACGGGTTCAAATGTTAGATGATGAAAAACACTACAAATGTGGAGCTCTACGATGTGAATGCTCATCTGCAGAGATGATTTACATCAGCATTCAACTTGTGTGATATAATTCAGCCACCGAGGTGAAGCATAGCCATAAAATATAAGATCAATAAAAAAAAAAAGTTTTTGGATAGATGGTAGAATGAATCTAACATACCTGTATGGGATAGTTCCTAATATTCTTTGCATCATGGCGAGATGTTCTCTGTTATCGTGTGTTTGGAAGAGGGTGGTGCCATGGTACAGTTCAAACATGATGCACCCGATCGACCACACGTCACACGGCTGCGCCCAGCCTAATTCTAAACAAAACATCAACAATAATTATTACAAGACGGTAATCGGTAGGATAATTGCTATTTTAAGACATAAAATTTCTTTATATGTTATTTACTTTTATTTTAATTATAATATGTAAGCAAGCTCTGTCTGTTCAATTAAGATCTTTATGTTGACAAATAAATTATTAAGTAGAGTCCTGAAATTCGATATTTTTTAATTCAACCCTGTAAATATAAGAAATAGAGCTAGAAAATATACAAGGCATGTTTTTATTTAAGCAATTTCTAATAATATCTTTTCACTTTACCACAATTAAATTTAGTTAATAATAAAAGTTCGCACTATATGAACACAATGTATTAATCGATGTTTGTAACAGTCACATTATTTTACTAGTACATGTTGTATGTATTGTATATTAAAATTAAGATAAATAACAACTAACCATTGATTTAACTGCCATCTATATCGAAATTTAGGTGCAATAATTGTAACTGAATAATCTACCAATAACCAAAAATCTGAACATGCAGGACTGGATGCCCATTGGGTTGAGTAATTGTCTGACAA
>JAGVSQ010004522.1:0-15568 GCA_022683975.1 Rhyacophila evoluta
AATCAATATTCAGTTGTTTTTGAAAATAATTGAATGAATTTAAAAAATACTTATTATGTTTAATTTGAGAGTAAAAATTAAATATTTTGACTATCGATGATATTATTTTATAACATGGTAGTGGAACTCCATTAAAAAAATATTAATAATTTCACAGTTTTGACTTGATTGTATTGACAGATTTCTTGATTAAAAAACCGACACTGGTTCTTAGACTTCTTTAACACAGTACTTTCAATGCTGATGAACGATTTTCATAGAACTTACACATAAATTGCGGGAAGAGGCAATTATAAATATATTTAAATAATAAAACTAAATTTTCTTCAATCACATAATTCGCTTAATATTTTAAAATACATTTTAAAAATCCACAGCATTGTAAATAGATTTATTTTAAAATTGCTACTAAAGTACGGTATTACATAAAAAATGATAATTTTATTATTATTGAAGGGTGAAAACATTCAGATACAAATAATAAAAACAAATGCTAACCGTTTAATTGCCAAATTGCGATAAATCTTTTTTTTTGTTTCATTGACAGATGTTGCTTAGTAGGATGTTATCATTAAAAAATGTATCGTCTACGTTTTAAATTAGCTTTATAGTATTGCATGTTATATCGTCTGAAGAGCTGATTCTCCAGTAGTTCTTCCGATTCCTTTCTGTTACAAATGCTGCATTTTTGCAAATACAAAAAAGCTCGACAGTGAAAGGGTTAATTATTAAATAACCCCTTTTGTCATTTACATGCTTTATAATTAATATCCAGTAAAAAATGCCAGTTATCTGTTATCAGCATTTCCGATTTTTATTAATAACATCGATGTATCAATATTTGGCATTCAAAGAGTTAAAATAATTTTCCAAATATATAATTACTGCTCTGCTTACTATGATGTATAATTTTATAATTTTATTCATTTCCATTTTGGCTATTTGAACAGGGCCTTATTAAGGCATTTACCGGCCCAAATAAATTGACAGTTTATTCTACATATTTTAAAATTATACAAATGGAACATAATTTAGATTTTTACCAACGCAGTATTTTTAAATATGTATAAAAAGCAGTGGCAACGATATGAGAGATGTAGTTGCGATTAATTGATCTGTTTTATATAAAATTGAAGATTGTCTGTCGAAATATAATTGGCAGTTGATATAAGATTAAAGATTTTTCGTTCTCGTACTTCTATTGAATCAATAAAAGTTAAATTAAAAAAAAATCTTTTTACCATAATGGCATTTTTATATTATTCGTTATAATAATTTTAATTAAATGTAATTGATCTATGTGAAATATTCAAGGAATTCTACAGATTCTCACGCTTTCGTGTTTTTTTTTTATATTATTCAATATAGCACTTATTTTTTAATGATAATAAAGTATGTATTCTATAATATATTTGCAATTTTATTTCTATACAATACAATTTAAAATCATTTGTACAATGGATTCATTTTATTTAATAAATATATACAACAAATTACTTTTGTATTATTAACTATTAGCTACAAACGATCACTCGACAGTTATTTTAAAAACCTGACTAAAATGTCAAATCAATTTCTACGATGAAAATATTAATAACATTAAAATTGTGTCTTCAAACGTCAAAATTAGTTCCAAATTACACCACGGGGGCGCAGCGATCGCCGAATTAGTTCTATAAATTGCCACCGTAACCATGACAACGATCGCTGACGAACAAACTTTATAGTTTATATTAAAAAATGTTCGTTCGTCAATGTTCGCGTTTGATTGATATATGTAGCATTTAATGCACTTCGATCGCACTGCATTCCCCCTCCACTTGCACTCATTTATCCACTACCATCATGGCGTCCGAACTATTTGAGTTCGCTAGTTGTTTTACATCTAAACCGTTCACCATTTTTTCTATATTCTTTAAGTCATTAGAATTCGATTGCACTTTACGCGGACACGCTTCCGGTTGTGGTGGCGGAGACGCCGTTGAAGGCCTGGCCTGCGGTGATACCGATCTTCCGTTCTTGCCCGAAGGAGAATTGCTTAAACTCCTTGCGTGTCCGAAATTCCCAGGAGTGACTTGCTCGAAAGCTGAACCCAGTGGAGAACTTCCGACTAAATTCGTTTGCGGTAGTGTGTACGGCGTAAATCTATGCGCGCTGGCTTTAAGTTGATGATGGAGAGCGTTTGAGGGTGCGAACTGGGGACTATGAGGATGTGCAAGGTTTGAATAATGACTGAATAATGCTGGATGCTGAGCAGCTAATGCTAACTGCGCGTTGAAGAGTAATCCATGATTCATTGCGGCATGCGCGTTTGAAAACAAGGATATCGGTGGGGCAAATGGATGCCCGGGAGGATATAAGCCAGGTGGGTAAAGATATGGTAAGACAGGCGGTGGAGGATGTATTGGAGGACCTAATGAGATATTGGGAGCTGGCGAAGGGAATTCTCTTGAAGGCCCTGGAGCGTCTCTCATTGTTACGCTGCCTGAGCAACTGGAGTCGCTTCCGTCGCGTTCAGGATCATCGCGACGTCTTTCGTCTCCTGCGTCGCTGCCGCCACCTCGTTCACCATCACTTGACATTTTGAACCAGCCTAAAAAAGAAAAAAACATTGAGCATACTTTGTGATATATATATAATATAAACTTAAATTATTCATTTTATATATAATCAATATGTTATATTTGCTGAAGTCGGTCACTTAGAAATAGATGGAGATGTGTATGATATTTAATAAAATAAAAAAAAATACCTGAATGAGGATGACCATGTCCTAAAGGAAGATGTCCATGCCCGTGCATTGACGAAGACAACGATCCAATTTGTGACGGCGTCGTCGCGCTGGAGGCGGACGTGTTAAGTGGAGGACTCGAAGCAGGTCCAACTACATCCAAGAGTCTATCGTCATCGTCTCTTCCTCCGCCACTGCTACTGAGGGCTCCACCACCTCCACTGGATCCTCGTTTCTCGTCTCCGGGCTGGCGTGATGATGCGAGCATTGCTTGCCTGTAAGTGTGAGGGCTGTTATTAAATGATGGGCTGGTTTGCTATATTGTTGTAGTTTTGCTTGGCTTAAATATCTTCCAGTGAGCATATTAAAGACGAAAAATTCTCACAGTTCTGCACCTCTCTTTACAACTTTTTATGGCCATTATGTGGTACGATAAAATATTGTTTATACTTAATTATACTATATGTGTTACTATTATATTATATTATGTTTTAAGTCAATGGATTTTGCTGAGTTTAAATTAATATTTCATTATTGGAAGCTAGATAAACATTGAGTTCCGTCTCATAACGAACATATGTTTTACTTCTAGGCTGTAAGATTGTATTAACTATGTCCTCTTAAATTGTGGAGGACATGGAAGACTTGAAGGATTAGCAGTTACTTAAATACTATATCAAAAACGCTCGTGCCGAAACGATAAATTTATAATTGTCCATCTAATATCATCCATCTAAACTCACTCTCACCTAGATAAAAGATATCAATATCCGAGGCAATATCGTTATACATCACCATTGATCTCCGCATTGGCATGACTACTGGCAGGATGGTAGACAGCTGATGTTCCTGATTTCATAGATAGTTATCAAGGACATACAGACCAACATTAACCAGGGCGGCAGAGTTATCAATAAGAACACGCAAAAAATGCGTCGCCAAATACATATTCCTCCTCAGTTTCAAAAGCTACAATAAGAAAGCATGTCCAAAATGAAAGCATTTGGATAAAGCCATGGAAACTATCAATACACTCGCAGATACAGAAGTCTCAGATATTTCTTCTGAACCTTCTCTACCATGAAGTCGTATTTCAACTGATTCGGGGTCCAAACAACCGATCCACTCTCTAACCTGCTTTGAATTAATGAATTATACAGATTTGAGCATTGTAACATCTGAAAATATCCCGGACGTACGTAAAACGAAACCCAGTGTTTAAAGCGCCTTACTACAAATGGCCACCATATGAGTTATCAATAAGTGTACGCACAAGTCGAAAAAAATGCGTCGCCAAATACATATTCCTCCTCAGTTTTAAGCTACAATAAGAAAGCACAATGAAGCTTAAATAAAATCTATCGCGTTTGAAATAGCACATTTCAATAAAAATCATCGTCATGTTTTTTAATTCACATGGCAAACAAAGCACTGAATGCTTTTTCGACGTGCGTATTTTTTACTGTTTGCCTTTTCGAAAAGCCAATATTAGCATTTTGATTAGGAAAGATTCGCCCCTGGATAATGATGCATAGGGGGTTCCCCTGTGTCTTTTTTAAGCGCCATGGCAAATTTAATAGAGAAAGTATTCGTAACCAAAAGCTGCACTGATGAAGACACCAGAAAATATATGTGAGGGTGAATTCTGTTGCACCCAATGAGTGCAATATACACCTAATGATTTTAAAGTGCAGTTTGATACAGCGTGATTTAAATTTAATTTTATATCATCTATATAATCTTTACTTTGTTCGAAATGAGAAGTGAGAACGGACTATGCAGCCATTTATCACTGATAAAGTGAAGCTGTGACGCTGGACCTGGCTCGGCCACATATTGCGGATGCCTCGAGAAAGTGTGAACTTGACCTGCTTATTCTTTAAGCCGATCGATCTTCGACGTCACGAAAGGCCGCTAAATACTATCTATAGAATGTATAAATTACGAAATGCACGTATGACCTGGGAGGACGTGGAATACTGGCGAGCGACAGGGATTGTTGGAAGTGGCACGTGGTGTCCATATGCTCCAAATAAGGAGCGAAAATGGAAGAATAAGATATAATATTAGCCAGTTGATTGGAAGGGAAGAGCTTCTCAAGTCAGTTCGACTATTTGTAGGACCGGTCGGCCATTGCGACTTGGTTTCTACAAATGATAATTTTCTAGCTTTTAAAAAATTCGCAAAACTTTACGGCGAACGAGAAGGTCCCTCCTCGACAAGGCTAGATATTAACAGACAAAGACCTTGGGAAGCTGCTCCCGGGACACTACTGGCACTCATGAAGAGCGCCTCACGTTCATTACGCCACTGTATACGCCCGCATAACGGGTTCGGAGAGGTGGAGGGTGGTAGATGGGAAAGCCAGTTGATTAAGAGATAAATTTTTCAAATTGCTCGAATATTAAATCAGCCGGGAAATGTGATAAATATTTGTTATTTGAACAGTTTAACAAGTTGCTTTAAAAGGATTTTCTGACTCTTTGTTTGATGTGATATTTAATCACTCTCACTTTATAATGATTTGATATCATAATATTTATATAATTTAAGAAGATAGCTAACAACTTGTTGTATTATTATGTATCACCATTTGTTAATGAAAGTAGAATGGATGGTTTAAAAACACGGTTTGGTTAAAGAAATTTATGCGGATTTCTACCCTCGTTTCTTGATGTCATCCCTTACGCTACTGTTGTCGAATTTTAAAGACAATTAGCCTTGCCAAATTCCATTTGGGGGTTGAAAAAAAATCGAGCTTTGTCACTTTGAACTGTTTTAAAATACTGCGGTCTAACCATCCCGTTATCGAGTGAGCCAAAAAAACTTCAACTTTTTTTTTATGTCCCATGTTTACTACTAACGTGGAGTATATAGATCTTCACAGTGTGAAGATATCCACTACAAAAGAGAAGTATATGGATCTCCGCAATGTGAAGAGGTCTTGACGGATTATTTTTAGCGAGAATTATTTATCAGACAATTACTCAACCTAATAGACATCCAGTCTTGCATTTTCTGATTTTTAAAGTCCCACAGATGAGGAGACAAACCCGCATTCTCTGGATTGCTAGGCGCGCACGCTAATAACTACACTACCGGGGAGACGGTATCAATTTTAGATCAATCAATTCTTATCAATTAGAATTTATATATATCGGACTTTAATGAATGATTAGAAATATTACTTGAAGCCAAGATCAACATGCTTTTAACGATATTAATTTCTACTTTACATGTTAATTTTTAGTCTAATTTCGGTTTATTTGATAAATTAACAAAGCAAATAACAATGAATACAAGTTAAAAGATATATTTTGATAAGTAATGAAAGAAGACCTGACTAAAGAGTTAGACAGATTCTATTCTATAAATTTATAAAACAACACCAGTTCACACTCATCCTTACTCAGGTGGAATATATCAATAACCGATACAACTTCATTAAAAAAACACGAAAAAAAACTTTTTATTTATACTACTGTTAAATTAGCTAATATTTCAAATAATATATTATATTTTTGAAATAGTTGGAGTAACCTTTAGCCCCATGCAAAATGTCTGGAATTTCCTAGGATAGTCTGAATTCTACCTGCCTATTCTTTAAGCTGACCAGTTTTCCATACCCTGAAAGGTTTCCAAATACTATTTTTATAATTATTTGGAGGAGTTACAAGATGCAGGTGTGACCTGGAGGGGACGAAAGAGTACTGGTTGGATGACAGAAATTCTTGAAGAAATAGAAGAGTGATAACAATATCAGGTTGATAAGATTATCCGTGATCATAATATTCGAATTTCATTGTATATATAAAAATTTTATGTGCCCCCCAGTACACGTAATACGTTTTCAACCACCCCGATGGGTTCATTATTATAATGAAACGAATAGATAAAATAAACCCTAAATGGTCGCAATTCGCCCCGAATCCTCCCCTTGTCAGGGAAAGGTTAAACTTTAAAGGCCCAAATAATGTCAAGCGGGCGATTTCGCCGGCTGCGGGGGCGGTCCGGCCCTGCGGCGAAGAGCGATGAACTTTGCGGCATTGTAAGGGCGTCGAGTTTTTACGTATTAATTCTTAGATTGACAACATTGAAAAAATAATATATTACAAAAAAATCATGACACCTAATAAAGGCTCAAAACGATACGTCCATATACAAATATAATAGTGTAACATAGACCAAAAAGCTTTAAACGAAATACATTAAATCATCTTTAAACTGTATTAATACTTCCTAATTTATTTAACGAAATAATGTTAATATTTTCGTCAAGTTTCATCTTTGGATTTAAAAAAAATCTACAGCTGTGACATTTTAAGCTGTAATCTCCAACGACAAATCACGTTTTTTACCACACAATTAACTAAATATTATATAAATCTTTAACTAGCGTAAAAACAAGCTTGCGCACCTATAATTTGGGGAATACGGGTTCGATTCCTTCATCTGCCGGATGTTTTAAATCTAAAACTGAAGGACTGGATGCCAGTTGAAGATGGAGGATGAACAATTATTTGACAATCAATTCGCGTAAAAAGACAATCTATCAAGACCTGTTTTCACATTGCAAATATCCATATGTTATTAATCCACTATCAGAGCAAATACGGTAAACTAATATTGAATTTGAATACCATGCTCGCTTCCAAATTGTAGCATATGGATATACACAGTGTGAAGATATCCACTCCGAGAATAGACCTTCGCAATGTGAAGACGTCTTGACAGATTATTTTTGACAAGAATTGTTTGGCAGACAATTGCTCAACCCGATGGGCGTCCAGTTCTATATTTTCCGATTTTTTTTAAAAATCCAACAGATGGGAATTTGAGCCCGCATTGCCCGGATCGCTAACCACGTACGCTACCAACTATGCTAACCGGGGAGACAATATACCTATTTAAATCACGTGATCAGCCGATAATCAAATCTCGTATGCAAATTTGCTAAAAAAAGTCTTTAAAATGAGATATTTAAATTCATTTTGAAAAAATCCTTTTAAAAATTAATACATTTTGATAAAATATATTCTGAAATGAAGTTTCTCCTTGATGGAGTATTCCATTATGGGCACTTTTGTACGACATTCAAATGAAGGCCCCCACCAATGGATGTTTTGCATTTTCTGTGTGATATTTGGCATCGTCATCCGTCCGCTAAGTGTCGGTCGACTAATGACAAGGCGCCGATGAAAAGGGCGCGCAAATTTGACGCCCAAGACGCCTAGGACGCCCATGAGTAGTGCGAATCTCCGCATTGCTAATATCCCAACTAAAATGTTAATCGATTTTATTTTCAAGGTTTTGTTTATGAAGAAACATTCATACACATCCTTTTTTATATTTTTTTTTTTTGTAATAGATACTTTTCTCGCCGGTAGCGTAGTTGGAAGCGTGCTTGCCTAGCGATCCATCCGGAGAGTGCGGGCTCGATTCCACATGTGCCGAATTACCATCTAAATTTAGCTTTTAAATTCTAATGAAGAAGAGCCTGTGAAATTTGCGACCAGGAAAAGTATTTCCACCAAATTAATTTAATTTGCTTTCCTTAAATAACTAACTAAAATAATAATAGATTGGGTAAATAAAATAGGTAACGTGGTTGTTAACGTGTGCCTCTAGCGATCCGGGGAGTGCGGGCTCGATTATCAAACTGCCGAATTTTTTAAATCAAAAAATGGAGGATGTTTTTTATAAATTAAGTCTGGAATTACAACGAATATAGTATGTATTTTTATATTTTAAATGTTTATACTCGTAAGTAATTGATTTGAATATTGAATGCAAGCGTATATAGAAAGGAAACAAGTGATACTACAACTACTGTATATATCAACAACTGTGGAACGGAAAAAGGAGGTGACCTTCAATTTTTCAAAATAGCTTTTGTTCAAAAATCACAAAATATGCAACTTAATACACGTTCTATCAAAAGGATGTAAACTAAATGCTGGATTAGTGTGCAAATATAGCATCTAAGTTTGAAAAAAGGATGGCCTAATAAATTTGCGATCAGGAAAAATGGCTTTCTTCTAATCAATTTTGTTGGATTTCTTAAATAATTTTACCAGTTTTAGTCTGAATGCACTTCAATATTGTGTCTATGTAATGTTTTCACTTTGACGTAAAATAATTAAATAGTTTTTTGTGCCTCCTGTAAAATTTGTTCTATGTAAGTCACTTCCTTTTTTCTATCAACAATTCATATGAAAAAAAACATATATTGAACCTCCAACAAAATATATTTAAGCAGAAATAAAGACATAATGGCTTCGCTTATTCACAAAAATGACACAAACATATTTTTTTTTTATACATATAAGTTTTAAAAGTTATGACCGCCAGCCATACAAAAGAACGCCACGGGCCGCATGCAGCTTGTAGTTGGCCAGTCCTGGATTAATCTACTAGTAACTATACGATCAAACTAACGAAATAATTAGATATTTATTAAAAGTATCGTGAAATATTTGGGACAATAAAAAATTTGAGAGTTTTGATATGAATAGTACGCAACAGTCTTCCAGGTTGCTGGAATCCCACTGGTCGGAAGAAAAGACAAGCAAGAGCCTGATACTCCGGAGGCATCTGCAGTATATGACCCAGCCAGTTTGAAAGCCGTTGCATGACTTTTAGTGTGACAGAGGTTTGTCCCGTCCACTTTCTTATTCGGACAATATACTCAGTGCAGTTGAAGAGTGCTGGTATGATTTGGAAGGATGCGAGGTGGCTAATGAGTGACACAGAGTCCTAGAAACGTCATGTGGTGGTCATATGCTCCATATAAGAAACGGATATGGCAGAAATAGAGAAGGGTTTGATTTAATGTACAGGGAGTTCCCGAAGACCATGGTGTCTATTTTAATTCATGTAATCTATCTGAACGTCTTTATTGTGGCATTAATCCTTATTATATAAGTCCTCACCATAATAGAAACTACCCCAAATATTTTGGTTCTGTCCCTTGCGAATACTTTGAAATTATTTGCATTCAATTATCACCCCTCTGTGATCCTCTTTCGTGATAATTTAGATACCCTTCGTGGTGCAATTTTGAGCACTTTAAAATTTAATAATGTTATGCATAAAGTAATACAATTTATACTGCAAGTGCATTAAAATACTTGTGAATTTATCGCATCATCTTTTTGAGTAAATTTCATATACATTGTGATTTTTTTACCGTATTTGCTCCGAAAGTGGAGTATATTGATCTCCGAAATGTGAAGACAAGTTAGTCTTGACAGATTATTTTTTACGAAATTTGGTTGTTACACAAATGAGCATCTAGTCCTGCATATTCGGATTGTTAAATATTCGTCAGATGTGAAAATCAAACTCGTGTTTCTCAGATTCAAGGCACGCACGCTAACTTATATACTTCCAGGGAGATAGTTATGTATGGCTTTAAAACACGGAGATCAGCATAGATAAAAAGTGTTTGAAAAACACTGCATGGATCATCATATGTAGTGAACAGTTAATTAATAATCATTGGTATTAGTCATTTATTTAATATCATAACTTTGACAATAATATTAAAAATTGGTAAAAACATTGTAAAAATTGGTACCGGTACCACAAATGTTAAACAAATTGAGCGTCACGAAATAGGTACCGATTTGTTTCGCAAAATTTTCCACCATGTAATTGTTTGATTTGATATTAGACGTTTATAAATATGTTCTAATATTTGTCTCTTATCCCGTGAATGGCAGGCTGGCCACAAAAAATGAGCGCGTATACGCGCTATACTTTAACACTTAAACCTGTACGTTTGTGAGAATTTCAGTCTCGTTTTTTGGATAAATGACGGCATAAACGACGCACTGGGTATTTTTTTTTAATTAATAAATTTGTATTATGTGCTCTTAACATATTTCCAAAAAGGATGTATTTAAATACAAGCAAATTGCTAGCCCTTCAAGTCGCACCTCTCAGCATTTAAAATGTTAAAACGATTAGTTAACATCCATTCAGGATGACATTTATCCTAATAATCCTTCCACCTTTAAAAAGGATCAATCAATTTATAAACCTCCTGTTGCTTGTTCATAAGTAACTTTCAGAATCCTCTTTCCGTTAGTATTCAAGCTATAGAAAAGTGCACGTGTTAGAATCCTGGTACCTAGCCTATTCTTACCTAACCTCACCTGACCTAACTTAATGAAATTTAACTTATACGTATTAATAAACTGATGCTCGTTCGACTTCTTTCTGGTGATGTGATAAAGTATATCTGTATTTGTTTACTAATTTCATTCTCATTTATTGTATAAATTAAGTTATTATTTTAATATAATGACACTTCGTTTACATATTTTGTTGTTCAGATGGGGTGCCATGAAAAAAAGCCCCGCTTAAAATGGCCACTCGGAAGGAAGCCGGGATTTTCCCGCCGGATCTGGGGGCCACAAAGGCGCTTCCGGTTGCCGCCACAATTCAAATGTTAAAATGCGTTCCACGCTTCCGGTGCGACCATTCCGTGAACGCGAACCAGCGCCATTTTGACGGTCAGTTATTCTTGGCGCTTAAACGCGGGAAAACAAGTTTAAAAATAGGAAAACGTACGAAATTCTTCTTTTGTTTCGTGCAGAAAAGCAAGGTCATTTTAGTAGAGGCTTTGAATGTATATCCTTGAAATTTTAATTTCAGTGAAGTGCAAAATACAGAAATTATACAATTATATATGCAAAATTAAAAATATAATAAACGTGTCTTCCCCGTTGACCAAGACGTTGAATTAGGTTAACGATTCGGAGGTTGCGGGATTGATTCCTGTGGTTGCTTTTAAATTTTAAAGTGCAGAAATAATTAAACGGGTCTAGTGATTGGTTGAAAACCAATTCATGTGAAAAAATCCTTGTATTTTTGTGTTAACTATCGTTATTTGTATTTCATATAATTATTTTTGTTGAGTTAGTGCCATTAGAGTGTTTAAACATAATAAAAATGTTACGTTAGATAAAAAATATTGTAGGTTTCATAGAAAGACAGTCAAATGAAATTTTTATAGTTTAGTTAGGTTAGGTTAGGTTGGAATATGTGACAATACAAACAACTATTCAAATTATTTAATGTCAAGTAATGATTAATTAAGATTTGAGAGCACGAACGATAAAAATATTTAGGTTAGGTTGTGAAATCTTAGAAAACAGATTCCTACGACAGATTCTGGTGATGCAGTGGTATGACTTCGTTTGTGATGAGAAGATACAAAAACAAACCAAACATCCACTCATATCTGATAAAGTGAAGCTGCAATACTGGACCTGACTTGGCCATATATTGCGGATGCATTAAAAAATTCTAACCTAACCCACTTATTTTTCAAACCAACAAATTTTAACGTCCTGGAAAGCCAATAAATACTGTCTACTGAAAATATTTGATGAAATTAAGAGAGTCAAGTATGATAACCTGGAATGACGCAAGAATACAAGACAGGGATTCTTGTAGGCAGTGTGTTGTTTCAATATGCTCAAATTATAAAGCATGGAATAAGAAGAAGTTTATAAATATCGATGAACAATCTACATTATTATATAGGAATGTTTCGATAGTTAATAATATTAGCATAAATATTTAGTTTTATAATTGTTTATATGCCCTGGTAGCGTAGTTGGTAGCGTGCGCGCCTAGCGATCCGGGGAATGCGGGAAAAATACAGGATCAATCAATCTTGATCAATCGCCTGACAAAAAATTCTCGTAAAAAACAATCTATCAAGACGTCTTCCCATTGCAAAGATTCATAAACTCTACTTTCAGAGTGAATATCTTCACACTGTGTAGATAAATATGCTTCAATTTGGGAGCAAACATGGTATAAGAAGAAGAATAATTATTTGTATGTAAAAGTATATTCATTTATGTTTTATTTTATTTTCGCCAGTTTCGCTGCTCAGATTGGTTCATTATAACGTGTAGATGTATGATTTATTTTCGGATTCGAAATGGTATAAAAATTAACAAGAAACTAGTGATTTTAGTTCATGTTATACGTTGGTCAATGCATGTTTTTTTTTATTTAAAATTAACAACAAAATAAATAAGAAAAAAATGTGACAGTGAACATGTACAATGTTACAGTTAAAAACGAAATATTTTCAGGATTCTCCTCATTGTTCTTTTGAAGTTTTCCAACTTTCGGTGGAAAGCGTGGGTCAAAAGCATTCCATTTAAATTCAAATATGTTTGCGGGAAAATGTCGCCACGGTAGGGTGACAAGCAATTTTCACATTTCTAGAACTCTCCCAGGCGCAAAATTTAATTTGTATTTTCAATCTACACATATATGAGATGTACTATTTATACATCAAAACGTGCTAGAAACGTGTTCATAAATATTAATATCATATAATGTATACTGCGTTAATCTTATTATAAAATATTCCTTCATTATTAAACGGTATAAACATAGCAAATAGCTTTTATTTATTATTGTCACATTTATGTCTCAACAGATATAAAAATTTTATAACATTTAAAAACGTTTTGTCTTGTATAGATCTTCCACCTAGGTGAGTGCGAGCTTGGATGATGGATGCTATTATATACATTATCAGATTAGGATCTGTCTAACTCACTTGGTAGATACTTTCTTTTTCCTTGTGTATACATATCTGTTGTAATTCTTTCTTTATTCTTTCTGTACATTTTCATATGATTTTGATATTTTACTCATAGCTATATGTATATCGTGTATTAAACTTGTAATTTGTAATGTTACAACATATACTTAATAAGTAAGTCATTACTGTAGAGTTTTAATTTATAACCTTTGGCTTCTAAGCCTGCCGAAAGGCAAAACCCGGGTCGCTAACAGTGATCTCACATATGGAAGTTTACCAGTTGTAAATAATTTAGAATTTAAAATCAATTTCCATCAAGCACCGTCAGTCAAAAATATTAATTAATTAATTAATAAAACCTATATTTAATTTTACTTTAAACATCCGTAATCCAATAAAAAACATCCACGAAATAAATAATTTCCTAGATTTTTATTTTTATTTAAAAAAGTAACAAAAGAAACAAATCGATTTGCCTTTAACGAATTTCACTTATGGTATATAGGAACTAAACCAATCATATATAAATGTAATATGAGTTATTCTGCAGTTATACGAATGTAATTTCCACTAAAACTATCTATGTTTATATACTAAAACAAGTTCGCCGAATTTAAATTTGATGTATTAATAAGTTTGATTTATATTATAAATATGATTCCAAAATACTGTTACAAATTGTGGTCACATCTAAATAAACAGACTGTTAAAAAAAAACCCGGGATCCCCCCACGGGCGACGTTTTATCTGTCAACCGGTAAACAAATGATGTTGCCAGTGTTCACTCATTGTATTTTCCTTTTTTATATTTCCCTGGTCTATATTTCCCCGATCTCCCTCTTTGGATAAAGTTGGCATTTTTTTAATGCATTGTTTTGTTTGGTTTTTCGATTGTTAGGCTTTTTTTTCCTGAAAGAGTTTTTTTCAGGAAGTGTGTTCATTATGGTTTTTATTTTGTGTTCGGTGAAAAGATATGTATACGTTTCCGCAGACTGTTTATAAGAGAAGTTCTCCATACAGACGTATTGTTTTTCTTTTGTGATGTTTTTATTGCCCTTTTTTAAATTAATAAATAAAATACGCCCCCATACTTAAAATCTGTTTGAAGCACATTCATATGCAAATATTTGGAATAAGCTTGACTTGTAAAAATGCACTGGGCATTCAATAAAATAATTAGATAAATACAAAAAAATAATGCTATTTGTGCATTCATACGTGTATTTTTTTCTTTCTAATATATTATTATTTAGAATCAACCAACCTTCAAATGTTCAGTAGATGAAAAACAAATGTCATTTAAATACATGAAGGATATGAGCTTTTTTTATAAGCTTAAGTTATACACTTGCTGTATCACGTAAGAATATAATTGCAGTATACAATATTGTATGAACTATCTAATTAATTGAAACATACTTTGATTTTTAAATGACGCATTGTGGATATTCGATAAAACAACCGCCAAAAACTCATTGGATGAAAGGCAAATGCCATTTAAATACACGAAGAATGTGAGCTTTTTTTATAAGCTTAAGTTATACACTTACTGTATCACGTAAGAATATAATTGCAGTATACAATATTGTGTAAACTATCTATTTAATTGAAACGAATGTTGATTTTTAAATTACGCATCGTGGATATTCGATAAGCCAACCGCCAAATATCCAGTTGATGAAAATCAAATGCCATTTAAATACATGAGGGTAAATGAGCTTTTTTATAAGATTAAATTATATGATTGCTGAATAATAATTATTTTGGAGAATTCATTGCATTTTACAATATGGAAAAAAGTCTTTTTTCAACAATACTCAACACTAACAGAACTTGGTTAGGTTAGGTGAGTGTGATCACGCACGCTCTAGTGCAGGGTTTCCCAAACTATGTTCCACGGAATACCAGTATTCCGCTAAACATGAATAGGTGTTCCGCGACAATTTGGAAAGGTTTCATATACCGCAACACATTTAAACATCTTTTTACTAGTAGGAATTACCCAACCCAAAAAAATAAACTTAATGTTCAGTTAAAATTTCTGGGCTTGCGAAGTATTCAATTGCAGAAAAAGTTTGCCGAAACTTTCCTCTAGTGTACTCCAAGCGACATCCTGCAAAGCTGCTTCTGAGACCATTTGAAAATAACTGTGCACCTCACGTGTGTAACGCCCCATTATATATTCTCATAATAAGTAAAAAAAACATGGAATTTGGGAAAAGTCTGCTAGTTTTTTTTAATGTGCGTGTTTGTGTGTG
>JAGVSQ010004523.1:0-17229 GCA_022683975.1 Rhyacophila evoluta
AGTGATCTCACATATGGAAGTTTACCAGTTTTAAATAATTTAGAATATAAATAAGTCTGTCGCCGAACAATTTCAAATATACGAAATTACGTTAATTAAATTATTTTTTTACTTTGTTAGAGCAAGATTTTGTTTGGTTTAATTTACATGAAAGTTCGTTCGGTTCAACTAAAAAATATTGTTAGGTTTTTTTTATGTTTCGGTATTCACTACGGAAAGATTTTATCAGTACCTCTCTTGAGCAGAATTGATTTTGACCCATATTTTTGTAAAATAAATATTATTTTTTTATAATATCGCAAGCTTTTATCTATGGACAAAACTGCACAAGAATTAATCCGTACGAAACAGTGTAATACTTTGAAGAAGCACTTTTAATCCTGAAAAAACCCGTATGACGAAAAAAACCTAAACAGCATTGCAGCAAACACTCGAGATCCGATGAAAGGATTAAAAGTGTGGTTACTCTGCTTTTAACCCACGTATAGTAGAACTTTGCATAGAAGAAACTAAAGATAGGCATGAACATTTTATATTTTAGTATCATCATCAATCCACTACTCGATTTATAGCTTCTCCTAACTGTCTTTTCCTCGCATACTTTTCGTATTACACTGCTAATCATATATTTCATTCATATAACTTTATATAACTTTAATATCAGCAAAATTAATGAAATTCAAACTATTTATTCATATAAATCAGTTTAAAAAATATACAATTGTTTTACGGAATCTAAAGTAATATCACAATAGAATTCCAAATATTAATAAGATAGATTTAAATCATTTACTGTTATAAAATGCGGACTATCAAAAATATTGTGCTAAATATAATTTTTCTTTTTTTAAATAAGTTTATAGGAATTTATATAATTGTCATATAAAATTAATTTAACATTCCATTCGGAATATTTGTTCCATCAGATAAGAGAATTATAAATAAAAAAGCATATTCTAATTTTAAAATGGTCTTTGGAATGATTTCATTCTTTTATCTCGTATTTAAATTGTGTTATTTATATTCATACTCTGAGAACAGATTCTTGATTTAGAAAATTATTATTCTAATTAAGGAATATAATGAAAAAGTATGTTGTTTCAATAAGAAATTAATATGATATTTGTACTGATAATAAGTCAAACATATTATTTATGCTGTACTCGAGACATTATAATTATATTATTAAACTTCGTATATATTACAATAGATATACTCAAAATAGAAATTATACATGTTTAGTTGTATAAAAAAAACTGTAAGAAAATAGTGTAATGCTGAGGCCTAAACCTAAATTTACTAATGTATTGGCCAAACTTTCATCACAAAAGGCACATAAAATTCAAATGTAGCTTTTCCCGGCGGGTTAAAAGCTTCTCTCGTACTTGTTATTTAATCCTCAAACTAACACGTCGACGATGCTCGCTTGCAGCCTAATGAGAACAAAGCCATATTCTGTTTTATCTTTTCGTTTTCCTTTTTTCCTACCCTCATTTCCCAACGAAGCCTTTTTCATCTCCTCTGGTCGTCTATGTGCCTAATTGTTATTGCACTACACTAGAGCTTTCTTGCCACAGAGTTACTATGTACTGGAATATTGCAACGGGCCCTACTTAAATGCACTCTTGAATCCAATAACGACATTTTTCAGTCAAATAAACATATTTTATTGTATATTTTTTTATGTTAAATTGTAATTATATTCGCAAAATTTACTGTAAACTTCTCGTTTGTAGTTTTACTTACAACTGTTTTAAGTAAATTTCTTTGACAAACTTTTGTTGTAAACTTATATTTATTTTAAATAATTATCCATTGACTGATGGTACTTGATGTAAATTAATTTCAATTTTGGTGTAATTTCAATTGCTCAAAATATCTAAAATTAATCATTTTTAAATATGTTAATGATACGTATCTTCAATATTTATTTATAATGTTACACAAATATACAATATAAAGAATTATTATATTTGAAAATAAAAAAAAAAACCAATATCTTAAATTACTTAATTAATTGGATACTTTTACGTCCTCTGGTAGTTTTTATATAATTTTGATTGAATTTTATTGATTAAATTATTGATTATATATATATATATATGTGTGATTTACTTAAATCACATGGTATATGATTTTTTTAATAACAAAGTATCTAGACATAAGTGTTTTTATTTTTGTTTACTTATTTGAGTGGAATGAATCAGAATTTAAATGATTCTTAAATTAGTAAAAAAATAATATTTTTGACAACAATTCAAATTAATGGTTAATTATACAATTTAGTTAAAACTTTGATATATTATATAAATACATCCTAGCAAACGCCATATTATTATTAATACTATTAATAGTAAATAAGGAAGTTTATGGAAACAAATATATATTTTAACATATAAATAGTTTTTCTTGCGGAACTAAATTGAGTAGATTTAGCTTTGCCACGCACTGCGAATGCCTAAAAGAGGTCTCAACCTCATCCGCCTTTCATTTAGAGATTCAAATTTTGTCGCCAAATTAGGCTACTAAATAGTACTATCTGCATGATATCAAACTGTGGTTACGAAATGCTACTATAAATGAATGCAAGAATATTTGCTCGCATTCTCGTAGGCGCCACGTGGGGCATATATGCTCCACTAAGAAAGCAGAAGAAAAAAAAATGTAAAACAATTACCGTCAATCAAAATAACATATTTTAAACTATTATATAATTTCAAAACGAAGAAGTGAATAATTTATTACATACTACTGCTTTTCTAATGCGAGACGTTACTTAGGAAAATTTATATCTTTCATTTATAACATCCCCAGACGTGATATTAAATGCTCGCCAACTTTATATACGCAATCAAAGTGTAGGAAGATTATCAATATTAACCCCAGATCGTAAATCATTCGCCATTTGTAATCCATTTGACGACACTCATCAATTTAGATCCCTCTCAGTAGAGTGGCAAGTGAGAGGGTCCTGTGAAATATTATTTGATACATTCAATAATACTCTCATTGTTAATGGACTAACATATTTTTCTCTGACATATCGTGAACTTTACATCAAAAGTATTTTTAAATAACATAAGACACAAACGTTTATAATACATTTACTGATATAACACATTTATAAATATTTTATAGCATTGACAGTAACATAATCATATCTGATTAATATTCGATCGGAAACGAGATTTTAATTATTGAAAATTATCAATATTAAATTAGTTGTTTTTATCGTTTATCGAGTTGGCTCCTAATTGATGAGAAACTCGTGATCCGTGAAGTTACGTGATTCATGGGTGTGGAATATTTGCATTGATTTAATTTTTTTGCCGCTCCTTACGTCATGTTGCCTGATACAATCGCGTCTCTGCTTCATGTTTGATACGGATCGGCTTAAAAATACGATCACAAATCCTTTCGTTTATTCCCAAGTCTCATAACAGTACCACGTAGCTCCGCCGAATACATTCTGTATGTATAATATATGATTAAAGTCCCGCAAAGTTTTATACATAAAAACCATAAGTATACCTTCTCATATAATTGATAAGGTGCCAAATTAAATTCGTGACATGTATAACCTTTCTCACATATTTTCCAAATTAATAATAACCCAAGAGAATACACGTTTCTAATTAAATTAACAACAATTTTGTATTTTACCTTTACGTTTTATAATTTTAAATAATATTATACTTTGTGAAAATGTCATATTCTAAATTTATTGTAACATGACAAGCTTAAATGATAATGATATAAATATTTGATTAAAATGGAAAAACATTAATAAATTGATGTAACAATATGCATTAATAAAAAAGCTAGTTTTATGTTCGAAACATTTTTTTTTCAACAATATTACTACATAGGTACTTAAGTATAAATATAATAAATTAAACAAACATTATACGACTAGTGCAATATTGTTTAATTTTCCGCATCTGCGCTCCAAAAGTGGAACCTATCGATTAACACAGTGTGAATATTGATATCCGCTCCGTATGTGCAGTATATGGATCTCTACATTCTGAAGACATATCTTGGCAAATTATTTTTTAGAAAATTGGTTTTCAACCGATTGATGAACCTGTTGGACATTCAGTCAGATATAGGAATCAAACTCGCATTCCATGGATACGAGACGCACATGCTTACCACTACCCGGGAGACATTTTATTAATATTTCCTTTAGTATTTCCTTATTAATCGGATAAAAATAATAAATAACAGTACATACTGTATAAAACTTTAAATTTGCATCAGTATTTAATATACGCGATGTATTAGTCATGGTAATGTAAGAGTTTCTGGCCTCCATCAACCTTTTATCGACGTTTTGTAAACGCGCCACTGCAATGTAATGTTGTTTGCGATACAAAATTTACTGCCTCAAGAAGATCGGAGCTTTATTGGGACAGCTTTGGTTTATTATGGAACAGCCTGCGTCTGCAACTTGATGCACCAGACGTTAATTTATAAGCTTTGAAGCCTATCGCGGCGTACCTAATTTACAGCCTATAGAATCCAAATTTCCTATTCGAATCCAGCAAACACCATTCAATCAATGGAGAATAATGTTATATACAACCATTTTAGTAATTACACTTAATATTCTTATGGACTTATATGGCACAACAACTTGAGTCAAGATATTGTCTACTGCGTTTGTCCAACATGCAGTTTCATAATACTTTAAATTTATATTTACTAGTTTACCAGCTTTGTTACCCAACTTTGCCTGGGACAGATTGAAACTCATGATTTATTCAAATCAATTATTTTTATCAACTTATTTCAATACTTAACAGTATACAATATGTTAAGTCTCTTGTTGATCAACGGTGATAGTTAAATAGTTGAACTAGAAATGGCAGTCTTAAATAACATATTGCTACTATTCACCGCCTGGAAGGAATTCTTGTGACAGACAGACACAGACATGAATTTTCTATTTCATATTGTGATAATTATTATTTTATGTAATACTGTCGCTCGAGCATGTCTACCGTACATCAAATGGTCATTATTTTCCAGTTTCTCTTTGAAAAACGATTTTCCTGTAAAATGCAATATCCAGTACAACTAATTTTACAACTAATATCTAACAATTAGAATTGGTATCTAAGTGTCATAATCATACGTTATAAGCTTTTTTTATTGAAATTTTTGAACTTATTGGCATCAATTCAAAATATTGAATACAATGTTTAATGCTTACTTCTCGGTGGTGGATAGTGAGTAAATATTACTTATATTTTATTTGATTTATCCAAATATACCACTCCTCACAAAAACTTCTATGATGTCAATGATTTTACTGAAAAATGATATTGATCAAAATTAACAGAAATAATTATTGTGTTTATATCTAGGACCGATATGTACATCTGTGTATCAAAGCATGTTGGTATGTACGTAACAGTAGCGTCCATAAGTCATAATATCATAAAAATATAGTATAATGAATGATGTCATTACGCCTCAGAGGGGAAGAGAAGAAGTATATAAAGCGGTTATATCAATCGTAAAATAATATCTTTTATTTTTGTATTTCTTGCACAAATTTTATATTATTAGACTTTTAAAACATGATAAATTGATTTTTATTGCCAATTACAATATCAAACCTTGAAAATTTTTCATAACTTGAATTTAAAACATATTTTTACTAACAGAAACTCGGGACCCAACACCCTAGCACATTAAGGCAAGTATTAATACGCTGTAATTGTATAACCATACTCAGGTAAATATTACAGGTAAAAATATTGTTTTCTAATAATATCCATTTATCAAAATTATTAACTACGTTACCGACACAAATCATTGTTTGAGTATAATAATAATATTCACAACCTTACAATCGTGGTTCTATAGTGTACCATCATTTTAAATGTGTATCTATTAAATTGGTTCCCTTAAACTATGCCTTTAATTCTTGAACGTATTTATGACGTCGATAAATCAACCCATTAAAAGCACAAATTACGTACAATTACCTTTCATCAATCAATATCTCCTTATATAAAAGATTGCATGTCAGTCACTTTATAGTCAAAGCATTGTAAAACTATTAAATTTATTAAACACTTGAAATTATATTGTCTTTACATATTAATAATAATAACTTTTCTACCTTTAAATATTATAACTAATTAATTAATTTTCTATTTAAAGACTGAAGATAGTCAAATTAAAGATGAAAGACATATAAAATATTTTAATTAAATTATAATTATAGTGTTGATAATGGCATACTATAAATATCTATAAAGATATATGAATATTAATAATATTTTTGATTCAAATAAACTTTGTAACTTTTGATATTGATTATAATTTGCGAGATATAATTCACCTTTCAATATATTTAAACTATCTATATACGATCCATGTGTAAATATATACTATACATACAGCCTGAAAATGCCTAAAGATGGAATTCAGATAGCAAATAAAATCTATTTCGAAGCTTCCAATCTTCAAATACTTACAAATACAAAATTAATATCACATTACATACATTAAATTACAAAGATACGTATGCGCTAAAACATAGGAAATAAAATGATAGGTTATTTTGCTTATCTATACCTGCTTTGTCAATTAACCCTTATATGAAAAAGAATGTGCTAGCAAAGTAAAAATAAAATTACTTGCCAACCATTCACATAACAGCAACATCGCTATATTATCACATATATAAACGCAAATTTGCTAATGTCATCGCTTATATTTAACAAAATATTAAAACACAAAATATTTTGCATTTGTACGTTTATACAAAGCTAAAACGTTAGTTTACCTGGTCAATCGATATGGCTTAATTAAAATTAAAATGAGACTTCACATTGTGGAGATCCACACGCGTCACGTTGGAAGCAAACGTGGTTGAAAAAGTAATTTATCTGTGGCCCATTGCTAGATATGTCCATGTCATATATTTAACATTTTGACTTATATCCGAAAATACTTTAATATTTTCCTTATTTTATTATTATACTTGACAAAGCTGCGTAATTATTCACATTAATATCAGTGTATTTTATTTTTTCTAATATAACCGTCTGATTGTTGATGAAAAACACTCACTTAAACTGAGCAATTCATGTATTTGAAAAAGCACGTCTAGTAATAGACTACAGATATTGCATTGAATCAATTGAAACGTACTAAAATTGTAGTTGTATCATGAATGATGGATTACACTTACGTTATATTATACTAATTCAATTACGTAATACGTCATCATTTTTATGTTACAGTAAAAGCTCTGTCCTTGTGAAAAATATGGCTAAAGTACATTTAGAAATCTGATGTTTGTATATTACAAAATAAAGTATAAACTAAATTTATAGTTTCTTATAGATAATATATACTAAAAGCAATTTTCTCTGTAAATAATAATATAATCCAGTTAGAAAACGTATCACAATCCTATCAGTACAAATCGTATATTTTGTTTCCGAAATATTTTCCAAGCGAAACGTTTCAGCTACAGAGGAGGGTATGAGAGATTATCTGCGTAACTTTTGTGGTTTGACTTCTCTTTGCTCTACTGGTTTATAGCAATAGTTACAATCCTTGAGCTATGAATGTCTACAATATATAAAGATGGTGATTTTCGTGACAATCGTATTTCACTTCTGGACGAAGACTTTATGTGCCTTTTTTCATTTATTTTATTTTCAGTTTTGATTATTTTCCAATATATAATATTACAATATTTTTTACGAAAAAGTTTACATATGCTCAAACAAATCCCAGCTCAAACAATAATCAAAAAAAAATAACCTATGTCAGCTCGGATAATTAACTAGAAATGAATCAATTTCGTTCTTTGTAATCATTGTAGACTTGCATCAGAATACTTTTATTTATTTAATAAAATAACACGTCATTTTTTTGACGTTTTTAGAAGTTTTCAAAAACAAACAGATTTTTTTTTAAATCTTCCATTATGATAATGACTTTGTATATGCATTGCGTTCTGTGAACATGCCCACATTTTTTTGTGTAGATACATTTATTGATACAAAAGCCCAAATATACTGTTTAGCTAATTTTATACTAATCAATCATAAGAGTTTACCATAACTTTCGAAATAACTTCATAAATATACAAAATTTACTTCATGTCGTTTTAAATTGTTATAAAAAGATAAGTTAGCTTCCAAAAAATATTACAAATAGTAGCAACTGTGTGATCATTAAACGAAAGGATGTTTTTAGACGGAATAGGAATATACTTTGGTGCTGTGCTTCATATGTGTAAAATACTTTTGAATCATAATAATAAAAGCTCACTGCTCGAGAAGCTTTAAATACAATCTCTAACCGCAAAACGAAACGCAAACAGTACCAGGAAAGATGAAAAGAAACAAATAAATCAAGACTGAAATGATAAACATAAGATTTATACCTTCCGACGCACTGGGGACAGAAATACAGACGTCCAACCCACCCCTCGCCGAGCTTTCCGTAAGAAGTGGCTGTTTACTCTATTTGCGAATTTATTTAGAAATATGCCTAGCGGAAAATGGGTACCTACCCGAGAACGTGAGTAATCGTGAGAATGCTATCCCTTTTCATTTATCTTTGATTGTTTCTGTATTCATTATTATCATTATCGATGGTCGATATCCATCTTCATTTCCTTTTGGAAGTAGAAAATGCTTTTTCCTTTTCGTGAAAATACTGGAATTAACAGGGTCTTAAATAATAATATAATGTACGAATAATATCGTAAATATGTGTTGATTGTTAATGAAATTGAAAAACTAAAGAAAATCACCTTTAAGATAATGCAAATACCTACAAATTATTAAATATTAAAAAAAAATTTGGAACATCTTAGAAGTATTTTTTCAATCATTGCAAAATAATCTCGCATTCTAAATACACACCAATCAATAACACTGCGTATTTCCATGGACAATATTCACAGGATTAGAACGCACAACCTATTGAATTAATACTTATCACGATAACTACTGGTATCCGAAGGAGCGATAATTTAATATCAATTTACTTATTCATTATAGTGTGATCATTTTCATTAGAATATATTTATTTTAAATCAATAGTTATTGCGTTATTTTGCAATATAGCTACCCTAAGCTACGTAAAATATATGGATCGTCAAAATTTAAATATTATTGTTGACATATTGTATAACGTTTCATAGCAATAATTTGTTATCAGCCAACTATCATTTCAATTTAAAAAACACATTCAAGGACCATCATACATACAGATTGCAAAATATATTATGTTTTATGCAACAAAAGCTCTCCGTGGTAACCGAGAGGTCAGCGTGCGCATCTGGGTAAATCCAGGACAGGATTAGTTATTTGTTTGATAGCATGAAAAATAATCTGTCGAGATATGTCTTTACATTTCGGATATCCATATACCTACACTACCTTCGAAGCGTACATCTTCACACTGTGTGGATGAATATTTTCTACATTTAGAGTGGACATGGTTAAAATAAAAATAAATCTTAAGCTCCAGACTCTAATTTAAAGGCATGCTCAATTATTAACTCGGCGCTACCAAGACGTTATTATTATAATTGAACTGTTTCCTTATTGTTATATAATATAAATATGTATTCTTAATAAAATGAAATTTTATTTCTACAAAATAGCGGAATGAAAACATATTATTAAGTTTAATTTTTAACATACTTATGATCGTTCACATCATATGATACCATTATTAAGAAAATATTAAGTTTAAAATAAGGTCTTTATAATCAATTCGCCCAACTGTTTCGCTGATAAATTGTCTAAAAATGATATTAGTATTTTTTTGCCATTTTTTATCACTTTATGTAGGTATAAACAAAAGGTACAAAAGTTTAATGTACAAGGTCGATGTAGGCCAGATATTTTTTGCAGCGTGATATTTTCACTTCTATCTTAAGCAAATATGTTGCATGATTTATGTGCGCCATAAAAACGAGACAAATTAATATTCTTGCGTCTTTGGATCACATTAAATCGTAGACAAAGCATATTAACTTAACAAAAACAAACCATAAACACATTAAGCCACACAATGGAAAGTTATCATAGGAAAAATAGCAATTAAAGTGAGATAATTTCTTAACAAATAACTGAAATAACAATACCGCGGAAACCGACTGGATAGAAACAAAAAACCAACGCAAAGGAACTAATAGATACCAAACAAAAATGATAAAAACTTTACTAGAGTCTTACACACATCAATAAACTTGATGTATATATTTATCTTCACTTAATATCAAGTTCTAATAATATGTCCGTGAATATTATTGACATTTTAGTATGGATGGAGTATATTTCTAAGTATATATTATATTTTATTTTATATACCATGCTTGCTCCCAAAGTAGAGCATACGGATCTACACATAAAAAAGAATCTACTCAGAAGTGGAGTATATGAATCTCTGCAATATATTTTTTGTATTCGTAATTATTTTTATTAATTAATGTAACTCTGTTTTGTTTACGAAAGACTTTTAATAGCTATGAATGAATTACTAAAATGTATATATATACAAGGAGTTGAAACAGTGCATAGCTGAAAAGCATAAAATGAAACAGTAATTGATCATAATATTTTTTTTATATACTATGTTCGCTCCCAACGTGGAGCATATGATATGTGATAATATGAAGATATCCACCTCGAAAGAGGAATATATACATCTCCGTAATGTGAAGACGACTTGACAGATTATTTTTTACGAGAATTGTTTGTTAGACAATTACTCAACCAGTCCTGCATTTTTGGATTTTTTAAATCCAACAAATAGGGAATCGAACCCGCATTCCCCGGATTCCCCGGATTGCTAGGCATGGACGCTACCAACGAGATATTATAATATATACAACCTACAAAATCGGTTTTTAATAAACCACAAACCTTATTCAAACGTGTTCATTAAATGCAGAAATTAGTTAAACAAATAACCTGACTACACGTCTTCTATACCAACAATCTAAATTTCGAGCGTCAAATCTTATTGAAGGGCATTATTCAAATCACATTGTCTATGATTCTCTTTACTTCTTATCTTACCCAGTGTATTTTTATGTATTTTAGTCTTTACATCGTAAAACGTAACATTTTAATTAATAAAAAATTATCAATGTATGCAGAGATTTTTTACGTTCACTCTTAGTGTAAAGCATATAAGATACCAAAACGTGAAAAATTATCACCACAGATGATATTTTTTATGATCACTGGTTTTTGATTAGCTAATTAATTTATTAATCACATATGTCATGTATTTTTACGAAGCAGACAAGAGATTTCAACCGGTAAACCCACGATACCAAAGCGCACGTATTCACCAACTTAGACGAAATACGATGTTCATTTTAATATAATGGAAATACTTTTACATGATATATTTATTTTATTACATTTCTGATTATTGACATCTATAATTGATTTATTGACTTTGTATTTGGTCAATATTTTACATATCGCACTCCTAGAAGAATACTCTCATATTTCAAAAACGGCCATTAGCCAGAGAGCAAAAACAAACTTGTTGCTTCATGTTAATATACTTTACAGTGTTTATTTTATTTTTTGAAAAAAGTATCTTTAAAGCTTTAAAAAAATATATTTTCATATAATAGTTACTAGAGTATGCTTCTTTTTATTTTACTCAATCTACTCTAAAAGAATAATGAAGTTGTGAGTATGTTTTGCTGAATAGATTTTGTGGAGATATTTCAGTCTTCTCTTAATATATAGGGAAAATAATGTTTAACAGCCTTCGTAACTCAAAACAACTTTATTATAATTGACGGCAGTGTACTACTTCTGGGGATATTTATACTTATATTATTTGTTTAAATATCAATACATAGATGGTACTAATAGTATTGAAATAGTCTTTCAATGAAATTAAAAGACACAAACAAAATCCACCATACTATACATTAATGTATTGTCGAAGTCTTTTAAAAGTTGTGTAAAATGTGTACTGAATTCACTTGCGTCCAGTAAATGGATAGTTATGTTTATCGATAAATACAGAAGCAAAAGATAAATCTATAAGTAGTCACGACTTGGCTGTACGAAAAGCCCCTAATACCCGGTTGGATGGTATAAAGCAGTCTTCCCAGTATGCGACTGACCATTCAATACTTTTGGCTGGGGTCCCAAAAAAACACGTAACAGTTTCTCTGCAGTTTTATACACCAGAGAATGAAAACTTGTTAATTAACTAAATAATTATGTGTTAAAATATAAAGCGTATCGATATAACACCAAATGTACTGTATATTGTTATGCTAGATTTACTTACTATTAATGTTAGGTCACCTTTAGATATCACGTGAATTTGTGCATATTATATGTGTGAAAAAAAAAGACTAAAATGTAATTCGTGTTTTATTAAAGTTATTAAATATTCAGTTTCAACTCAAGATATTTATGGTAGCTTTAAATATTGTAATAAAACTATCAGGGCGTTAGATGGTTCTCAAAATTGAATAACTATTTAGTATTTTTATGTGAATTCTTAAAATGTATCAAATTACTTATAAACGGAACGCATATAATAGCAAAAAAAATTAAACTATCTACATACATATTACAAAGATAAATTTGAATATTAATAACGAAATATAAATTTGCATTATTACGTTCAGTGCGGGGATTGTTAAATATACACCATGACAATAAATCAGTGTGTGATATTTTGTAGGATATTTCATTCGTGAAGTAGATTTTTTTAATATACTGTAGTTTTAGGATAAAATTGTTTTGTGGTTTTAACAAGTGCATTTCTTGAATACTAGTGGCTACATACATCCGGTAATGACAATACTATCCCTCAGATTTGTTAGGTTTTTAAAAATTTCATCTGTATATTTTAATAGAAGTAAAAATATCTATCGCCAATTGCGCTATTTCATTAAAGGTTTTTACTATGAATAATAATGAAGAAATTTTTATTCAATAGTAGATTGATACTGACTCGTGACGATGATGCCTTAAACTTATAATTTGTAATGTTTTCAATATGTCAAATAAAAATTACATTCATAAGAAACTTCAAAGCTCAGCTTATTTTTTATTACAATTATAATATTAACTATTTAACTTAAAAATAAAAATAACTGTTCGTATTACATAAATTATATTGTAGCATTTGCCAAATTTATGTTTACATAGTACTGGTGTCATCTACAGAGAGACATTTGCAACAAAATCTTCGTGTGGATGAAAACTAGTACATAAAAAAAGAATAGAGAGATTAAACAAAAATTTCCAATAACTTGTATTCTAATAGTTATCAGTTAATATATTATTTTATAGAACTGGATTATTTGTAACAATAAATTATCAAAAAATTGTATTGAATATATTAAATAAAAAAATTGTTGTCAACTTTTTATTCAATGTCGTCAAACGTTCTTCGTCCACCGGAACCAATATCCAAATGTTTAGTATCCCTACAAGAAATAGTTGTGGCTTACTTGAAAGTAAGTGGTACTATCGGACGATTGTACGCCGCAGAGTCAGTAACACAAAGGCAACATGAAGTACTCGGATGCTTAATGCACTCAAAGAGTTGGTCATATCTAAGAGGGTAGGCGCTGGTATGATGGTCACCCTATTATTTGGCATAGACCGTTAAGTGTTTTTCATAGCGACTATGCTGTACTGAAATATTATTTATCTTCCTTATTCTTTGATAAGTTAATAAAAGATTTTATTAACTGCTTTTCTTAGAAAAAAAATACTTAATACTACGCTAATGTGATAAATTACAGAAAGTTTTAGGTTTTTTGTCATTGTCAAACTTAGAGATAACATTAACAGTATTATATTTGTATAAAGTATATTTTAATTGATTCTTAGTCTAACATATTTCGTTTCAAAATTTGAATTCAATTATCGTATAATATTTCAAGCAGACGGTATTATTTCCTGGATATTTCTTTGCCAGGAGTGGGAACGGAAAAAAAATTATAACAACATCAAAAAGTTAAATGAGAAAATCAAAAATTAAAATGAGAACACATACAAAATGACACGCATACGAGATTTTTTTCAAAATCGAAACGGAAAATGAAATAACATAAATACTACCGGAAATTCTAAGGAATAATCCACTAATTTCAATTTGTTTTTTGTTATTTTTGACATTTATTCCCCTACTTAATTATAAATTATAATTATAATATATAAATATAAAAAATATAACTTTTATAATTGATTAGAAAAATCCATTTTACAACCGTAGAATAATTATGCTAAATATTCATTCATCGGGTTAATTACTTTTTGTTGCTTCAGTTGAATGAAATAGCTTCGTCAGTGACACTATTCTAATGAGAACTATTTTTAATGTTACTGACATGGAGGTCTAATATTAAACTGAGAAGAATAACGTGTGCTTGGGAAGGGTATCATCAACCAGAAAATACATCCAGCTTTGTGATCAATTAACATATTATTGTATCTTTAAAATAAATAACATTAGATTATGATATATTGCGTATGATGTAAGATGGCGAGATATAGTACAATCAGATGAATGGTGAATAATAATGATCAATCATTAAAATTTTACCATACTTCTGAAGACAGAAGTTTGGGAAGTCATTGAGCAATGAAAATATCAAACTCTATACATAAATTACAGTGCATTCGTGTAGTGCTATATATAACACATTTTTTAAAATAACGCATAACGGAAGTAAAAAATCACGACGTTAACTAAAACGTTTTCGATAGCTTACAATAAAGTAAGCATCAAATATCTAAACCATTCAGGCACAAAAATTGATAATTAGACCATAATAAATAAATAAAATTGTTTTAAAACGTTATATGAATTTTAATTAATCATTTTTACTGAACAATGAATGCTTTGAGTTAGTTTTGAGTGCATTTTTAAGCTGACAATATAATTAATTTATTTTAAATTTCTCATATAATTAGATGGGAATGTTTAAAGAAATGTCGGAATCTACGATGTTTTTTATTATCGCAATAATCTAGCTTCCCAACCCAAGAGGTCTTAAACTTAATTACCGGCAATATAAAACAATGCATAGATAAGGTTTAATTTAATTACGTCGAGATAACACTAAAGCGTTTTGCGTTCAACTTCTTCTTTGGATTCGAGAAAATTTAACATGTTTAAGATTAAGCAGAAAATAACAGTCTCTTTGTAAAGATGCTTACCGCACCCCGTACAAAGTATGATTTTTAATTAAATATAAATACGTAATGCGAAGCTTTTTATAAACCAAGTCGTAAAGCCAACTATGTATATTGTCGTCGGATTATTTACATCAGAGTATCAAATTAATACAAGGCAGACAGACAGCTTACTTATCTACATATTTTTCGTACTTTTTTCTATAAACGATCTTTAAGTGGTGCTCTTATTATAATATATTATTAAAAATATGCGTTGCTTGGACGAATACCAGGCCTTAGCCAATTATCTATCATTTCAAATAATGCCAGCATAACTTAGTTCTACACATTCTAGTAGCCTTTACATGGCTGAAATTTGGTTAGTTTGAAGGCGAGACAAGTCAAGTTGATGATCATTATTTGTAGCACTAGAATCGAGACCAAATCGACCGCCACAATACTCTTTTGTTTATAAATAGCTGCTTGGATATGATTTAATATTTGTTCATTTTGAATACTGTCATCCTAATCTATAGCTAATTAATATCTTTTGCTAGCGTCTGTCTTTTGAGCTCAATATATAGTATGGCTATTTTGAGCTTTTTAATCAACTTAAAAATTGACAGTTGTTTTATAATAAATATACAAAATGTATGCTATTAAAACATGCGGTGACTGTCAAATTACATGCATTTAACAAATGATATTTATTTGTAGGTATTATTATATAATATAATTAGACGGTATTTATACAGAAATATTAGTGTGATTATGACATCGTGATTGTGATATTTTTTATTCAAAGGCTGGCAATCAGCTAAACGGATTGTATGCCAATTAAATAACGATTTATGTACGTCTATTGTAAATAATCGTTAGACAGTGCACAAACGCATAGCATAATCAGCTACAAAAATATAGTATAAAGGTAAATGTAAGATGTACAATGAAACTAGAGAATATTTATAAGAACAGAAGAGAAATAAAAAGCTTTTTTGTCCCGCTGTCAAAGAGAAAATTGTGAGGTACTGGTTATTCAGAAACAGCATCGCTTTTGGTTAGAGTATGGCTGTACTTAATACGTTTCCAACTGTAAATAATACTGCCTACGCTAAAAAATCGATATCTAAACCAAAAAACCGATTCTTTTAAAAACTAGTTAGTTGAGTCTTTTGTGTGTATATAAGTCCAATTAAGTTTAATCACAATTTTTAATAACACAAAAGTTCTCTAATTTATTTCATTGGCGAGCTTTTATATTCATTTTTGCTTTAATTTTGAATAAGACGTAATTTTAAAATCATCTCTAATGTATTTTTAAACTATTCATTTGTAGATTTTATAAGGATTTTTAAACTTTTGAATAATAATATCCGATACTTCATTGCTTGCTGTCAGCTTTTTCGACACTAGTGAAAGTTCTGAAAGTTTACAAAACAAAAATTAATGATTATTTCGTATTTAATCGCCTTATGCTATTTAAACGTAGTATATATAATTTTAAGCTTTTGCTAATATTGAGTAAGTCTGTATATTTAATTAAAATTACGCTATGAATAAAAGTATTGACACCGGTGTAATATCATATCAAACGTATAAAAATATTACACAACATGTATCTTTACTTTCATATATTTGGAAAAACATCTCAATATAGAAGTAAATCATTATTAACAACAGACATATATGATATTGCATTACTATAATGACCGAATCATGCGTAAATTCATTGGGCATGCTCTTGAACAAATTGCCAAATTATTTCAAGTTGATACTATACCAATAGCAGTTCACTATTCGAAGATAAAAAAAAATATTTCCTGAACGCAGAACCGCAGAATCTGTAAAATATTCGGATGAACATGTTGGAAAAGTTTCTCTTTCTAAATGCTCTCCATAAAGAATCTCTTATATTGGCTTAAGTGCAAGCAAGCCCGATATCCGCCACATTGAGAGTACCCATTCTTTCTTTCCTACGTCTATGGAAAGAATAAAAGAAAGAAAGTTTATTCTATTGAAGGAGGTCGCGGGTTAACTTTGAATGCCTCCATTAGAT
>JAGVSQ010004524.1:0-19249 GCA_022683975.1 Rhyacophila evoluta
TCACACTGTGTAGATCCATATGCTCCAAGTTGGGAGCGAACATGGTATATAATAAAAAATAAATAAAATAAATCTAGGTTTTTGTAAATATATCGATTAGGGTCTTATATTTATAAGCAATGTCATACAGCATAGCTCTACAAAATGTTGTAAAATGTTGTTGATTGATTCGTACCAAAAAGACGATTTGTTTCAGTCGTGCGTCTCGTTCTTTACGATTCGTTTAACTACATTGCCGAAAAATAAAATTCAAACTGAATAATACATATTTTTTTCGTATTTTACAAAAAAAGAATACCAAAATACTAAAATTTCATACAATTCAGCATTCCCATCTTCAAACTTATAAATTTAATCATTTATATATGTATAACATGTTTTTCCAATCGTATAATATATTGAACAATATATTATTCGAAATAAACCTGTTGATATAACAATTCAAATCCTGCAAATTATCGTGAAATATTAATAATAAAATGGTTATTGATGTTTGATAGATTTTTGGTTGGTTCAATAGAAATAGTATTTGGATTTAATTAGAAAATATTATGCATACATATGAAAAGTGCAAATTCATATATGCATGTATTAGAACATAACACGAAATAATGTGTTACGAAAGTTAGACACGTTAAAGTATATAATTTTGAATTTTGTATCTTTTTCTAAAGTCGATCACTAATCTTTTAAACAAAAAATTGATTGCCAATAATAAAGTACAGGCAATTAACAGATCTGATTATAAAATCATTAAATTGACTTTAATACAACCATAATAAATTAATAAAACTGTTTTGCTATCTCATAGACATTAATTTACTTATTATATATTGCAATCACAAAACATCCACAATTTCAAAATTGTTAATTTGTTAGTTAGTGACTTTCCGCGTCACGACGTAGCTATGTAATTTTTTTTTTTTTATACCATGTTCGGAAAGAAGAGTATATGGATCTCTGCAATGTGAAAATGTCTTGACAGATTATATTTCACGAGAATTGTTCGTCAGACAATTACTGTATTCCATCCAGTCCTGTATTTTTGGATTTTTTAAAATCCGACAGGTGGGGATTCGAACCCGCATTCCCCGGATTTCCATGCACACACGCTACCAACTAAGCTACCGGGGAGACAATAAAAATAATAGTTATATAAATATAATATATATGACGTCGGTTACTTTATCACGTACAGCTGATGGAGTATATAAACAAATTAATAATTAAATAATTCAATTAATAAAAATCAGTTGAAGTTATTCTCCCAGTGTCTATTTTTTGTACTTACAAAATTGGCGCCAAAATGCTTCTCCGGATGAGGTCGCTCACACGAGGATAATAAAAGTATGCAAACAAAAGTGATGAAAAAAAAATATTTTTTAGGCAAGAAAAAAAGGAAATCGCCATAAAACACGAGACTAATGGTTTTATCCAGAAACTTGTCTGGAATTTTGAGTTGTTTAAAAATCAAGCGCATCATTAAATAAAAATACATTATAATATATGTACCAGTATGAGTCGAAATAAATGTTGATGTAGCAATGCAAGACGCATCAGTTTCAATCATGCTTGCAGAATTATATTATTATATACAGCGATTAAGATAATTCATACATATATAATAGAATAGCAAAATGGAAAAGATTTCTTCACACCTTGTTACAGTATATTGTAAACTTCTAATACTACCCCATCGGTTATAAACGATAACGATAAATTAATATAAATGGGTAACGAAAGTATTAAAATTCTAATAACTTTATTTGTTTGTTTGGTTTATATCAATTCATCTCCTAAAGCGGAACATATGAAAATATAAATCTTCGTAATGTCAAGATTTCAAATCATCATTAAATAGCGTTTATACATGTAAAATATTTATTTGTGTTTTAATGGAGATTAAATATTTTGGTAGCGTGCGCGTCTCTCAATCCGGGGAATGCGGGTTCGATTCCCCATCTGGTCGGATTTTCAAAAATCTGAAAATGCAGGACTGGATGCCAACTGGGTTGAGTAATTGTCTGACAAACGATTCTCGTGAAAAATATTCTGTCAAGACGTCTTCACATTGCGGAGATCTATATACTCCACATTCGGAGTGGGATATCTTCACACTGTGTGGATGCATATGCTTCACTTTAGGAGCGAACATGGTATATTATACAAAATTTTCACGTTTTTACTATTTCATATTTCGCGTTGCGCTAGCAAATGCTATTTTTCGCTTATATTAATTACACTTTGTAATCGAGATCTCAAAAAATCTCAAAAAAAATTCAGCATTCTACATCATTGGAAAAAATGCTTGCTCCATTTCGCATCACTTAAGTAAGGAATAACAATTCAAAATCATACGTAAAGTGTATGAAATAATAAAATTGATAATGTTTTTGTTTGAATTAAGTTTTTTTAAGCGTTACATCACGGGTATTGTAGTAAAGTATTAACCACCGTCACATTTTTATTTGGGATATTAAAAAAAATAGAAACAAAAACAACGATTTCATATTATAGTATATAAAATTAATGAAAAAAAATAAATAGGTTAAGATTAATTTATTTACTATACTTTTACATAGCTGCAAAAATCGCAAGCAAGATTAGAAATATATATTTTTACTTAAGCCTACGTAAATAAAAACATCTCTAAACATCAAATAAGTCCGCAATTTAATAGAATTTGGCTTAGCTATACCAGTTTCTTTTTAATTGAAAAAATATTATACAAATATAATTATAGTAGATAAAAACTGTTATTAGTATTAAAATCACAACAACCCCTAATAAGTACATTAAAAAAATGTATTTGTTATATTAAAAGTGAAAAATATATTTTTTAAATTAAGCCAGGTATCGATATTTTACTTTATTGATACACTATTCTAAAAGTTTTTTAATAATTGATTTGTATCAAAATTTTTTTGTGATTTTGAAAATTTAAAAATATCATCAAAAAAATTTAGGCTTTTTGACGATGAATTAAGATTATTTTTTTTTTAGAATCCTTAAGTATATAATGCAAGTTACCAGTAGAGTTGCTGAAACGGTTTTAAAAATAGTGTATGTACAACATAGGAATGTGCATAAAAATCAATCGGGAATTTGTGATTTTGACAATGTCACAAAATAATAATATGATACAGAACAATATATTTTTATAGCTTACTCAATCAAAATCAAACATAATTTCTAATTCTTCTGATGTAACCTGCGGTAGATGATAAATTAAAATAGAATTATGAAAAGTATTATATATTTATCGATACTCATACATTACAAGAAACATATGAGATCATAGGGTCTAAAAATAAAAAGCTGAATGAATTTGAAGAAGGCTAAACTCATTTGTATTCCATTTAACATTCACACAATTAAGAGCGAACAGGTTTTCTAGGTGGTAAAAGATGAGAGATTAATTCATGAGTAAAACTGTTGGTTAATGACGAAATGAAAAATGATATATTGCACATTCCATAATTTTCTTAAAACATTAATTATTATAGTATACACATCCATATGAGACGCAGTGATTAATTGCATAGGTTTTAATTAACTACACAGAGAATTATAATTAATCATATACTATTTTATTATAATACATTAATTGTATTTGATTACAAGACTTCCATTTTATCTTCGTCCCATTGTCGCTATTTCGACTTACTCCTAAAAACTTATTTAAACAATTCAATCATTACGCTAATCAATTATTATTTAAAGTATGATGAAAGATGAAAATATTTATCATTGAAATTAATCATATTTCTTAATAACTAGAAATGATTCCGCCATCGTTGAGGTAAGATAACATACAATAGCAGTGACAATTCGGACTACGTGGACGTCCACAGTAGGTATGGAGATGCTACAATAGAATCATCTTGTAGAAGATGTAGATATAATACTGGTTACAATTAGCTGAGGTAAAACATGTCATAATTTATATTTTTCGAATATTCTTTCAATTATTGTATGACAGAACCCTTCAGAAACACGTTAATGGTGTGGCAATAAGAGAATAGTATTATAATTATCATTGTGCATTAGTTATAAAAGTGACGTCGACTATATACAGTTAGTTTAAGTCAAAAACGTGGAAAATTATGCATGGTACACATTTTATTTCCTTAAATTAACAATAATTATTTGTTACAAACACTTATAGATCGATTACAAAAATTAACTGATTTACAATTTAAAAGGTTGCATTCTTCATTCAAATTATTTTTCTTTGCATTGGCGGTGTCACTCATGAACATATCATTCCATACAAACGAATGTGTGTCCTTGTGCCTTTTTTCACTTAAATTTTTGTCGTTTTTACAATTAGGGCTACTTTTACATGTTCTAGTAACTAAGCCGTCCTCAGATTCGGTATGATCGTTCTCAGTCGTCTCTGAAACGATGGAGTTGTCGCTGTCGACCGGATATCCGGTGATAACGTCGATTCTTATCACTTGGACAGTTTCAGGGCTGGGGATTCTCGATATCGTGATGCTTTTTCTTTTTTCTCGTTTATATCCACCCAGTGGGGCCGTATTAACGCGTGTACTATTAGCATCACACGATTTTTTTATTATTTCCTTTAAAAGTGGCGACGCTGGAGAATTGGGCTTAATTGACTCATTCAGTGTGTCTTTTTTATGTATAATGCCATTATTCGATCTATATGTTGAACTATTTGTTATTCTTGTGCAACTATTTTCATTTTTATTGATGAACTCCGAATCGTTGTTGTTGCAAGATTCACCGCAGTTGTTTATTAAAGATTCAAAGTTTGGCTCTTCCGCTGAGTCAAATAAAGAGCATTCGGATGAGTCATCCGGTAAATTGAGTCCACTGAGATAATCTTCGAAGGCAAATCCATTGTAGTCTGTGGACGCGCGACTCGAGGCCCGACTTCCAATGCCTTCGTTCACTAGCATGTCACTATTTTTGACAAACATCCGGTGCAAGTGATTTGAACAATTTTTCGGCACTGTTTTGTATTTGGCGCGCTTTTTTGGCCACGTCTTTGTATCCAGTGTTGTCAATACAGTGTTCGGTAGGTCGATATTGTTTATGGTGAGAAATGCTGGACGGAAAACATTTTTCGTCATGTCTAGTAATTCAGGCGTACCGGAAACGGAACTAGCGGTCGACGGTCGGGAATTATTCCCGCTTTCAAGGCGGCCATATTGCTCAAGATGATATCTGAAAAAAAAGGTTTTAAAAAGTAAAAATAACCATAAAAACAGAAAATTATATTTATAACTTTCTCCTAATTCATATTTCAAAAATAATTTCAATTAAAAAACAATAATACATCGACCAATACGATATGACATATACGTGGGTACTGTTTTCCAATTATTGCCATGATTTATTTTTGATATCAATATATTTCGCTATAAATAACAATAAATTTAAACAATTTCGACGTATTTTGTCACTCTGTACATTGAATGACAATATTCACTACTTAAATGGAACATATGGACCTCTGCAATGTTTCTGTAGTCACGTCTTGCCAATCGATCAACCCATAGGGCATCAAGTCCCTCTTTGGTCTTAAAATATAACACCAATTGTAAGAATCAAACCCGAAAAATTTGGTTCTGAAACGCGAACGCTAAAATCTAGGCCACCGGAAGGACACACATTCGTAATAAAATATTTTATAATAGTTATTAGATTGCGTAACTTAAATAATTATCTATGTTCGATTATGTAATTTATATCGTATCGTTTTCAAATTGGTATTTTTGAAACGAACGGAAATCCGAATTCCTCTCGTTAGATTTCTAAGTATAGTTTATCGACATTGGCCAAGCGGCCATGGTCGGGTTCATGAATAAATTTTAAACTACTCAACGTATACGTATACGTATACATCCTCTATAATGCTTCTCGATTCTCAGTAACTTTGCATTAGATTTCCAAGAAAACTCAAGGATAATAATTATTGCCAAGGCGGTAAAGAAAAGTAAAACTACCTTATGTTATATATTTTAATGATGTTCGTGAACTTTTTTCAAACTATAATATGAGAACCGGATGACAAACTTTAGTATATTTTCCTTATAACCTAATATTCCATCTAAGCTTTTAGAAGTATACCGCAACGTAATAACATTACGTGTAAATATAGTAATTATATGCTGTCGAAAAATATTTGTAGCATTTTAAAATGGATTTAAAAGTAGAACCACATTTTATTTGGATTTTTTCCATTTAATTCTTCATTTTTCTTCAAAAAAATGTTGTAGATATGAGATATTTTCTATAATAAAAGAAAACACATATATCTAAAGTAGTACTAATTTATTAATTCGAATCAATAGGAAAGAGTGAATTTTGAAAAATGAATACATCTTAATAGTGGAATCGTAGAATTGTAGAATTTTAAAATTATCTTATGTAATCGATCAAATAGATAAAAGATATTGTTTTGTATTTAAGTGTATTTCAGAATCAAATATATATTAAACTAAATAACAAAAAGAAAATACTTGCTTTCCTTTGGCAGCTATATTACAATATGCAATACTACTAAAAGAAATTAATATCAATTTAATATGGATATTTGATTGCAGCGCAATATTATAATTATACTTGTATTAAATATTTTAGCGAACCGTTTGATGATTTCACACGGACATCACTGAGCTCTGTATTTTACCTTTCATTTTTATTTTACCTTGAACTTCAAGATTTTGGCTATTAACTTGTTGAAAGAATATCATCAAGTCATTAATCATCAAGGGTAAAGATATTTCGTTAATAACAATTCGCATTATGATTCCAAAAAAAAAATTTTACATCAATGGAAACATTGTTTCATTCACATACGCTGGCTGTCAAGACTATTACAATAATTTATATGAAAACGGCGTTTAAATAAAGATAATAATTTAAAATTATACAACCAACTATTAATTGGCTTATTTTTTTACTATCATATCTACCGTAGGTATGGAGCATACGGCTATTCATAACGTGAAAACTATATTGACATATTTTTTAGTCACGTGAAATGTATAAAGCCGCGGGGAGGATAGCTGAGCGTCCGCGTCAAAGCAACTGTGACAGAGATGCAAAATAGCTATAAATATGTGAGTGAGCAAATGAGCAATTTTGTTAGCGCGTTGGTCACAACAACTCGCTCAATTGCTCATTTGTTCACTTAGATATTTATCGCTATTTTGCATCTTTGTTTTCGTGGTCTTATCGCCGTCGCTCTGTGGCCACGACATCTATTGTGCCGGGGGCCCTAATACATACAACGAATTTGACTATTAGCCCTTTGACATATTAATGAATAAAGAGATTTTCTGTGAGAGATTATTTATGTACCTTTCAGGTGTGTATCTTTTCAGCCATTCCTCTTCGTCATGCGAAGAGTTGGCCATCCTACGTTGGCAGTAATGCCTTGGGCTGGCCGCGGAAACTGGGTGGCATGTCCTAAGTGACGTTACGGCTGCGTCACGCCTGTCTGATAGTTTCGCGCGAAAACACTTCATTGTTTTAAATCTCAGATTTCTTTGTTCTGTGGCGTTGGTTTTGACTGTTGATTTTTATTCACAAGCGATAGCAAAGCGGGCGTTCTTTGCAGTAAATAGCAATGTCTGTAAACAAAAATCATAACATACATATTAAAACTAAACATATTATATATTTATACTAAGGTTTTACAAATAATTAATACTTTAGTTTTAAAATTCGGCTCGTACTTTTAGCACACAAAAATTATATTTTTTTTATCCATTACAGGATCTATTTTATACTGTATCATTTAACCATACAATAAAATAAATAGTGATTGTCTCTCATTTTCAAAATAATCTAATAAAAGTATGCACAAAGTTCTGTTTTTTAAATCGCAAACCAGTATGTTGTATCATAATTAGGAACATGTATCAAATATTTTATAAAATTCAGTACACATGTATTTGCCATATCAATATATATATAACCTAATAAAAATTCATTTTTCTTTAATTTCTCTCTAAAATAATAACTCGAAATGATTATTTTCTAAATAATTAAACACATATATATTTATTGGCCTTGCATAATTTCCAAAAATAATCGTGGATACTGCTCGTCTTGTCCATTTCTTTATTTTTATTGTGATCATTTAGTATTATAAAACGTTATTTAAATAGATTTTGTCAAAAAATATAACATGTATTCATTCATAAGTAAAATATATTTTATTAAAATATTGCCTCAGTCACCCAAATAATATATTTATTACGCATTTCAGCGCTATTCTGAAAAACTCAAGATACTTACTTTTACGTAAGTTCAATTTCGTCTCGTTCAATAAAAGACATAAGCAAAGCTTGGAAATATATTTTTAAATATATTGTGAAATCTTTAATGACAAATAAATATACGTATCCTTGGAAATAATATCTAATTAATAATTATTGAGAATTATAAAATGTTCTGTAAAAAAAATCGGACACAAAGCATTATAAAATAGGATTTGTTCTCTATAAATTATAACTTCTGCCTCTTTGAAAAAAATACAGGCGATGTAAATAAAAAGTGTGATAAAAAAACTTATATTAGTATTAAAAAATACTAGAAAGACATAAAAAATACGTTCCTAAAATTTACTAAAATAAGCTGTTATCTGTAAAGTTCAGTTATAGAACTCCTGAAAAATAATGTAACCAAAGTTCTTACTTTGGGTCTTAGCAGTATATAATATACAATATTAATATGACTAAATATAAAAGCGTGTGCTGCAACTTACTCATATTTCAATTCAACAAGGTATTTATCACATACACATCAGCAAGTTGTTATTGATGATGAAGAATTTTTGATAACATCAATAATCATTTTAACGAGGACAACTTGAGAAACTATAAACAGAAACTTAACAGTTCTGCATAGAAAAATATGCAAATACCTTTATTACTGCAGAAAAAACATGGTCAATGGACAACATACTCTTCGTGACTTTTATTATTTAATATTTCGGATAATAATATTTCACCCGTAATTTCCTATGACGGCCTAACACTAAAAATAATTACTTTTAAAAATTTCTTTTGTTTCAAATAAAATTTTCTTTAAAAGCTGAAGAATGTTTTAATATATATTTATTTACTTATTTTGTAAGATATTTTTAAGCACACGTAATATTGCAATATTTATTGAAATACTTATACATATTAATATTTACGAATTTTATGATATTTTATTTTTATCAGAAATACGGGTTATTATGTGAATTAGATGTGTTCATTTTGGACGTTTAGCATCGATAATCATCGCTGCATGTTATATTATAAATAAAAAGCAAAGCGCGTCATGTCTTTCTTAGCTTGGCTCGAAATTCTCAGAATCAAATATTTACAAGGCTAATAATTATTAACAAAAGAACGCTTGTAACTTCATGTCGTAAATAATAAGATTTTTGAGAATCCATATCAACCTCCAAATGCAATTATTATTGAATATAAAATCTTTATCATTATGATTCTTGCACAAATTGACAAACTAAATGTTAATAATTAAAAAAAAAAAAAATCGATAATGTTTCACAACGGTATAATTGCCGTATTTAATGTACATTATTGTCTTTAACAACACTGTAAATATTCAGTCAATATATTAATTAAGGTATACAGCTATTTCACGGATAATAGAATTGTCGACCAACCAAAATATCGAGGAAAATAAAAATTGTTTTATTCCCCAAGGAAGTATATTCTACAGATTATCTTATAGTAATGTAACCAACGTGATAATGTTAATTTAGCACTTCGCTACAGCTATAGAAATTGAGCCCGTGACCTCCGCTCCGAAGCACGTTCGGTAAGTTCCCGGCCACCGAAGCTTATTAATTTTAATTCAGTACGAAAAAAAATGTGCTTGCTAGAATAAACTAATTCAATAACATAAATATACGCGTCGATATATGTAGTAATAGTTTATTTAAATATGATATTTAATAGAATATATACGTGTTACTTATAAATTAAATAGTGTGAAATAATTTTGCGAAATCCATAACGATCTTAGAAAGAAAACTACTTAAATTCTGTTCATTGACATTATTTACCTATGTGTACAGAATGTTTCGGATTTTTAATTATACACATTCATTATATATCAAAACTTAATGTGGCTGACAGACAATACTACAAATTAATGAATCCATAGAATTATAATCTGATTTAATTATTCAAATAGGTAAATGTTGACTAAATTGATTATTAATTAATATTTTCGACTGATGGTGCTTGATGGAAATTGATTTCAAATTCTAAATTGATTAAGTTACAAAAAACTATGGCCAAGTTTGTAAGTTTGAAACAAATGATTGGTATATCGTCACATGAGTAATTTATTTTATTAACTATCTTAAAAATAATAATTTATAATTTTTACTTAGATGTAAGTTTTTAGTTATTATAAATACTTTTTGTGCGATTATTATTTTGAAATTGAAAAGTTTACCTTACCTGTTGTCTGGCGCCAGAAATTTTTATGTATCTACCCAGGTAGACGCATTCGTATTTACGAGAACAAACCAAAAATATTGGTGAATACTGCACAGCGTCAGATTGAACCCAACGTGCCGTCGCCAATAATGCAGGAACACATAACTACATACATTATTGTTGGTTTAAGTCACTTCGTAAGGTATACTTTTATTTTTTGTAATTACTTTTACCATTGCCATATCTCTGTACTACCACATATGTTAATACAACATGCGCAAATTATGTGTTAATGCAAAAATGTGCCAATGATACAAGAAATTATCTAATTATATCTAAGTGACTTCAACCAATAAATCTAGTTACGTGATCCTGCAATATTGACGACGATCTGTAATCATAATTGCCTCCAATCTTACGTGTAATATCATTAACTGGCCAACAGTTTACAGGTTTTTAGTAGACAGCCAAAATCAAATAATTATCAAATGAGTACACCCACACTTTCATTTTCTACTATTCGCTTAACATACGTTTTGATTCAGTAATCGCATATCACATCGTACATTTCATTTTCAATATCTACATTAGTTTATTGTAAATGAGCCTTCATTATCATACGGAACATCTTTTTTCTCACAATAGTGTAAATTTTGAATTCTTAAATATTGTTAAATCTTTCGGATAAATAAATATGCATTAAAACTATGATAATTTTTTATTCGATAACTCTCTAACCAGCAAGCCCTGATACGATGCGAATGTCAATTTTTTGGAGAGCCAAACTGTTAAATTATAATGCATTATTTAATCATGTATGTGGCACACTAGACTAACTATTACATAGATAAATATTGCATACATATTATATATCAGCCTAGTTAACACCTTAATTAAAAGTTTAACATAAAAAGAAATCTACATACCTACACAGGCACTCTTTCCAAGTGAAATAAAATAAATGTTTTATTTTATGAATAGAAATTTTATCTCTGGCACCATTCCGTAAAAATCAAATGTTCATTTTCAGTATTTTTTCGCATGTAAAATTTTAGGATATTGAAAAAAACAAAAGACCACCACTGCAAGTAAAAAGATATAGGCGTGTCGTCAGTAAGAATTGTTTGGGAATCGGGGAATAGAAATGGACAAGAATGTGCACAGTGTTTTTGTAGACCGACCGTCACTTTAAGGGTATAGGCAACATTTTTTAAAAAGTTTATTATGAAATATGCTTTTGATAATGAATAAACTTGAAAACAACACAGGAAATGGCACGATAGCATTTTAACAATAATTGTTTATTTACTTATATGCTATGTATAATTTCGTTGATTAACTTTATTAACTGCTTAAATAATGCTGTAAAAAATTTACAGCATTATTTAAACATGTATTTATTACAGAAGTACTATATTTCCGTATACTTTGTTATTTATCATAACTTTTACCCCGATAATCATGATTTTTTTACATAATTAAGTATGCAGAACATATTGATATCTATACAATCGGCATTAGCATGCAAATTGAATATATATTTTTTTTATTTAGATATAATATAACATTTCATAATGGATTAAATAATCAAAAACGTTAATCACATTCCAAAAATACTGTCAACGTTCACTTGGTGAAATTTCTGTGTCCGTTAAATGCTAAAATATTTAAAGATTATTTTAACTAAATCTACGTTTAATCTGCATTTAGAATATTGAGTTAATATTCAATATCCATTATGACTTTAAAACGAGTATGTAAGTAGTGAATATATTTAAATAATATCAGTAGTGTCACCTCAATATCATGCAGCTTAAGTTCAACATCATATTAAAGCGGAGAAAAAATGTTTTTTAAATATTTATATATAAGCTATGCATGGAAGTACTAAAAAAGATACGTATTAAGAACAAAAAGTCTTTGACTTCCTTTTTGTTTAAATAAATATTATCTTGTTTATTAAACGAAATGTTTAAGATCACTAAAAATATAATAAATTAACATTGCTTGTGCGGGTGGTAGCTTTATATTATGGCTAATGCCGATTTTACGCTGAAAAGAACACTTCCTTGTCAATGTCAAGTTCGAAAAAAACACTACAGTTAGATCATTTCATTAATTGCATATGGTTGGGAAATATATTTAGTCATATCTTGATAGATGAAAATATTTATTTTTATTCAAAATTAGCCTATTTAAGATTTTTTTCTGTGAGTCATCAAGGCGGCAGCAAGAATTGAATAGGCAGGCAACTAGATTCTATAATATATTGCAGCAGTCACAAGTATACTGGTTTCTAGTGGCTCTGGACTTTTGCACGCTTTGATAATGCAAAAATTGTTCGTTTCCGTCCATTTGTTTTGCGTGAGGATTGGAAGACTAGATTAAAATAAGATTATAATAGGTCTTCAAGCAAGTAATGGCTGGTTCGACTAATTGAAAATGAGGCATTCTTTACGTAATATTAATTTCTCTGAGAAAATCAGCTGAGGCAGATAAAGATGCTACAAAAATATTCCCTCATTGTCTAAATGGTGGACGTGAAATATTCTCCTAGCCAAATAAATGTTCAATGTAAGGAGATGAGTTTATTTTGGAAAGAAATACCTAATTTTACATTCTTATCGCAGGAAGAATCAGTTGCCCTTGGACATAAACCTTCTAAAAAGCGATTGATAGTACTTCTTATGGGAAACTTCACTCGTGTCAAAATCGTTAAGACTTTGACAATCAAAAACATCACTGAAGCCTTCATTCATCTTGTCAATGTTTATACTATCATCTAAGAATATGATCCCAACGCAGAACATAAATATCAATTTCGTACGGCGATTGAGAAAGACAGCATGTTATAGAACTCTTTATCAAGAAAAGACAAAAAGGGTGTATTCAACTTACTCTTGACAAGTTTATAAAGATAACGTCTGAAATCACCCACACTCGCCACGTTTACTTAATAACGCATATTGATTTATAAATATGATTTTTCATGTTTTTTTTACATCCCTCTACTTTTGAAGATTCAACATTCGCATACATTTTCAGGAACCAATTATCTGCGAGAGTCGATGGCCGCTTGTAATAATAGTATTTTTTTTTTCGTAGAAACATTAAAATTTTTACCTGTATATAATTATCATTTTTATAAATATAAAATTAAAACTGTTGGCTAAAATTTCTATATCTTTTTTCAGGTATAATAAGTGTTTGAAGTAATTTTGTGATTAGCTACGATGTATTCAGATTTTGTGACGTGTATTTGACAACAATATTTATTAGTTTGAGGAATAAATTAGATGTATTTACAAAACTAAGTAAATAATAACGGTTAAGTTCAATGTTAAGATTTTATTTGTGTTTTTCGAAGTTTATTTTTGACGACGGATTTAAAAAATATATTTTGTATTTTGTATGAAAAAGTTCATATTTTTGGTCAAATTTTTATAAACAATAAACAGTTTTTACAATTCGGCCATTTATAAAATATATAATGATTAACAACATAATTTCTTTAAATATGCGACACTCTCACTCTATACTTTATTATATATGTACTTGTTTTATTATGCATTATGGCTAGTTTGGTCATCGGCATTGTATGGATAGTTTAATGTGAAATCGAAAAGTAAAATAATTAAGAATGTGATAATTTTATAAAATCTATAAAAACGTGCCTAAAAATAAAAATAATTAATAGCAAATATAATATCTATAATATAAAACAGAAAATATACATGTATGTCACATAAACTTCTTTTAAACGGTAAACAGTAAAGTAAATAATTATTATAGTGGGATATATAAAACTAATTGTAGTGAATTATGAATGAGTAATATGTAATATTGTCTTGTTAATTCAACCAACTTATGGGTTTTTGTGGGCAAAAATATTATGTCGAATTTTCTTGTGGCATCAAATGAAGGTGATGCTTTTTGAATCTGTCGCGTTTACAGCAGATGATGTTGTGATGTACATAAAATGAAATGACAGGTGCTCGATGAGTTAAAAGAAATCGACCAGCTGCATTTTAGCCTAGTGCATTAAAACAACGCATCTCAAATATTATTTACAAATTCTACGGTAGATATCCGATATGCATCTGTATGTATGTATAATGTGCAAATATATATATATATCTATACACACTCAATTGTATTGTTGCTGGTTTTTTTTTGTATGGTTTTGAACCCATAGAACATTTTAATATATTATAGATGAACTAGAATAATATGGTATATTGAAGCATGGAAAAAAAACTATAATAAAGACGCACGTTTATTATCTGGTAGTGACACTGAATGAATTATTTGATTATATTATTTGATATGTAATGTTAAACATAAATATCGTGAAATTAATACATGTATGATGTGAAAATTATAGTGATATAAAGTGTAGTTGGATGGAACCTATCTAATATTTTTAAACGAACACCTAATCTTTTTTTGCACGGTGTCATTTGAAACGTATCCCTCGCGTAAAAAAGAATTGGGTGTATTGAACTATGTGATATTTTTTTATAGTTATGTTTAATATTTATTTATTATACATATATGGTAAACTTATTGTTAGATTTTATATAATATAGCCTCGTTGATTAGCCATGTATCGAAACATCTAGTATCTCCATTCGTGTCATAGGGATATATTGATTTACCAAAATATAACTTCTATACAAAATAGAATAACAAGAATACATTTATTTTATGATACTGTACGTTGTGCTTGTTAACGATAGAGAGGTTTATTGAATTACATAAAACTATTGACTAATATTGACTTTATAGTATTCGCTTGGATTGGTTGTAATCTTCATTAACTATTAATATTAAGTATTACATACGTATAATACACAGACCATTTTTGACTACTGCCTCATATATGAAGATGAATAATTTATTCTACTTACGGCACTACTATAATCAATTGTATAATATTATTGTTTTCATAAATGAAATACTATTTGCACTCAAATTATTATCAATCAAATGAACGATAGATTAAAAAAAGACATTTTTTTTTTTTGAGAAGTTCTGGATTCATACATCTCTTTTGTGGAAGACCCTGGGAATAAGTAGACTGCGATACATCAGTGTTCATCCACACAAATGTACACACACACTCACGTCTACTATTATGTTCACCATGGATACTCAACTCAACACAAAGTGAAAACTTAAAATGTTTATAAATAGCTGTATTTGTTCAAAATTCAGTGCTTTATTGTAATATACTCGTATCTTATCCTAAACACGTACATCGTACTTATTTTTTTTCTAAATAGTTTATTAATCGTATTTTTTTGCCATGTTCACTCCAAAAGTGGGGCTTATGAATCTGCATAGTATAAATATATCAATTCAAAAAGTGGAGTATATGGATTCTCTAGAATGTGAAGATGTATAGTATATTAGGAGATTTTTAAAATGAGAATTGGTTTTCAGCCGATTGATTATTTGGCACGCAGTCTGTGGGGATCAAATCCACAATCTCTGCTTCCGAAGCGCGCACGCTAACCTTTTGGCTATCGATGAGACCGGGAGGAATTAAATTTAACTTAACTTTCATTGACAAAATATGAATACTCAAAATATTTCAGACAAGATGTTTCAACAAAATTATTTAATTGTATCTGCATCTTCTAATATTTTGAATTCATGGGAATTCACAAAATTATCTCGCTATTTGAGTAGAAATAGCGGCACCAACTTTTATCGGCATGCAAAATATCTGGGACTCTAAGGAAAAACCAAATTTCACATTTTAAATACATTCATTTTGTTAGTGCTACTCTAAAATTATAGCGTGACACTCAACAAATGCCCACAACAGTCGAGTGCTTAGTTCTCATATCGTTGCCTAGAGCGAAGTCTGGAGTTCCAATGTGACTTTTTTCGCAACAAGGAGATAAGAGAACGAACCATGCAGCCACTAATTACTGATAAAGAGGAACTGCAAAGCTGGATCTAACTCGACCACATATTGCGTTTGCCTCAAAGGGGGCTTGAACCTGACCTTACCATTCTTAAGCCAACTCTCGGTTCTTGGTCTTCTGTAAGGCAGCTAAATACACTCTGCAGAATGCATTCGATGGAGCTGCAAAATCTAGGCGTGATCTGTGAGACAGATTTTTTTTGGGGTGGCATGGGGTGTCGGCATATCCCACTTAGAGAGTGGATATAGAAGAAGATTTCAGAAGACAAATTTTACCCCAAGATTAGACATACTTCCCGTTGAGAACGACTGACAAAAACATGCAAACACACGCACACACACATTTATTTAGCCCTAATACTGGCGATAGGTACCTATATCGAATCGGCAAATATTTCACCTATTTTGTTATTATTATTATTAGCTCAAGAAAGAAGATTGTTTGTTTCATTTGACGTTTGTGACTTTGCGATGGTTTCAATACTGATGAGGGCAGAATAAGAACTATATGAACCACACACATCCTATCATACGTACCTTTAGAAAAATTTGGTAGAAAAATTATTTTCATTTTTTATGTGCATAAATAGTAATTTATTGCTTAAAAAAATAATCGTGACGAGTCTACGGAGTAAACTATTGATATACAAAGTTTATTCCCATAAATAATATAGACAATAAACACTTAAAATAGATTGATTTAATGTGTAGACATAAAAGCTAAAGTGATGAATTATGAAGCAAAAATATAAAATTTAAGCGTTAATGATTTGTTTCCCCGGTAGCGTAAAAGTTAACGTGCGCATCTAGCAATCCGAGGAATGTCATTTCGATTCCCATATTTGTCGGATTTTTAATAATCAAAAATTCAGGACTAGATACCCATTGGGTTCAGTAATTGTCTGAAAAACAATTCTTGTGAAAATAACCTGCCTTAAAGTCGTCACAATGTAAAAATCCATATACTTCATTTTTGGAGTGGAAATCCTCACACTGTGTAGCATCCAAGTACTCCACTTTCGGAGCGAACATGATATACAAAGTGATTTGCATTTTATATTTTAAAATAATGTCTTAGAATGGTAGAAATAACCGGTAAAAAAGAGGTTATTGTGCGTGCTCCGGAGCCGAAGATTGCAGGTTCAAATTCCACATATTTTTTAAAGTTGAAGATGAAGTATTGGATGCCCAATCAGCTTAGCAATTGTGAATAAAACGGTGTAAAATAAAACGTAAGCAATTTTGAAGATATTATACACACTATATTTATGGAGTGGTCATTCTTCATCTTCACATTGTTGAACTATTACACTTTCGAAGTTGACATGGTAAAAGAATAACAATGTCCTATTTTTCTCCCCGGTAGCGTAGAGTTTAGCGTCTGCATCTGGCATCCGATGAGTGCGGGCCGATTCTCCCATTTATCGAATTTCGAAAAAAGTCGAGAATCCGGGACTATATGCCCATTGGGTTGAGCAGTTGTCTGACCAGCAATTCTTTTGGAAAATAATCTATCAAGACATGTCTTCACTTTGAAGAGATCTAGATATTATACTTCAATTTTGAAGCGGACATCTTCATGCTGTGCATCTCCACATGAGGAGCGAATATGGTTAAAAAATATATTTAAAAGATTGAAATAAAATTTGAACTGCTTTTGTGGTATAAAAACATGAGCGTTTTTTCAAATTTTATTCGTAGCGAAATTGATTTTTTGGATTTATTTTTAAGTTTATTAACCTTTCTTCCTTTTCCTTCACTAAAAGCTAGTCTCAATATTTATGTTTGTCCTTATTTTATTTTGTCATTCTTCATAGGTAAGTTACTTATCCTTAAGCTTAATGTTGTTATGAATAGGTTCTACGGCTATCTACATAAAATAGTGCTCGTCATGTTGTTAGGACGGAGGGATGCATTATTTGAACAAATTTACTTTAGCTATCGGCACATCGACAAGGAAAAGTTTTTCGACGGCGAATGACTTGAAATATTCCCTATCAAGTAAAAATACATTCATTAAAAATCAATTAAAAAATAAGGATAGTATAATGATCTAAAAATAAAACACAAATCACTATTTTTGTAGAACACAACGTCGGTATAGTCAGTAAAACTATTCCTTCCTTTTTAAATACCATTTTTAAAAGTTCAATTTAAATATTTTTTTATTACTTACAACTTTTTTTCATCATTAAATTTGACACATTTAAATATTAATCGATAGAAAAACAATTCAGAAGTAAGTGCAAAGCCACCTAACCTCCGAAAAGAAATCGGAATATATCAGACAAATATTTATATATTTTACCATGTCTGTTCATAAAGTGGAGCATATGGGTCGACACGTCTCCCCGGTAGCGTGCGCGCCTAGCAATCCGGGGAATGCGGGCTCGAATCCCCACCTGTCGGATTTAAAAAATCCGAAAAATGCAGGACTTGTTACCCACTGGGTTGATTAATTGTCTGACAAACAATTCTCGTGAAAAATAAAGACGTCTTCACATTGTGGAGATCTATATACTCCTCTTTCGGAGTGGTTATCTTGACACTGTGTAGATCCACATGCTCCATGTTGGGAGCGAACGTGGTTTAAAAAAAAAAATGGGTCGAGACGGTGTAAAGATACTCATTTCAGAGATGGAGTATATACATCTTTTCAGTGTAAAGATATGTCTTAACAGATTCCAGCAAAAATCCAGCAGCTGTGAGAATCGAACACGCAAACTTCGTCCTAAAGCGCGCACGCTAATATTTTGAGTACTGGGAAGATATATTTAGTTGCACAATAATACTCGTCTCCCCGGTAGCGTTGTTGGTAGCGTGCGCGCCCAACGATCCGGGGAATGCGGGTTCGAATCCCCATCTG
>JAGVSQ010004525.1:0-19248 GCA_022683975.1 Rhyacophila evoluta
GGTCGCTAACAGTGATCTCACATATGGAAGTTTACCAGTCTTAAATAATTCAGAAGTCAATTTTAATGTTGCTAGTTCAACGAATTAATTTAGACACAATGAGTTAAGACCACAAAGGAAGCCGATGAAAGCTTTTTTCAGAAAGTTCAATGAAAATAGATTGATGAATTTTAGTAAGTCATGTGTTTATTTAACTTAAAAAACTTTTTTTTATACCATGTGTGCTTTCAAAGTGAAACATGTGGATTTAAGCAGTGTGAAAATATCCTAGACTCCATTATATGAATACCCGCAGTATGAAGACGTCTTTACAAATTCTATCTACGAGAGTTGTTTGTCAGGCAATTTCTTAACCCAATAAGCACCCAGTTTTGCATTTTTGGATTTTTTATAATCCGATTGATGGATGAACCGAACCCATATTCCCTGGATTACTAGGCACGTACGTTGACCTTTATACTACTGGGGAGACAAAAAAACTTTACTGATAATATTTTATGTGTGTGCATAATAATTACGGTTAGCTTAATTTATACATGGAGAATTATTTTAAGAAATAAATTTAAGAAATACTTTCTTAGTTGGACTAGATTTTGAAACCATTGAATAATTGTTTATAATTATAAATCTCTATCCTGTGTTGTCATAAGCTATTTTAGTTGTTATACCATTACAAAAATGGTAAGAGCGTTATAGCTATCGATTATATTAACTATTTTATTCAATAATATTCTATAAAGAATAATATAGTGTAATTTAGATATTGCGAACGGCAGGTTTATATACCTTTTAAATAATTAACACAAACTTTCGGTGATTTTTTTTACAAAATACCGAAAAGAAGTATCACGAAAAGATAGTAAAAGATATAAAATAGAATTGTGAGAAATACACCATGTAGAGTACGACTTTAACTAACTTTAGTAATAACGTCTCCGCGGGTGAGTCTCCTTACCCTTAACTTCCATTAATCGTTCAAAGGAAAACGCCGAACGGGGATTCAACAAGGATTCAACAAGATATCCATTGAATAGCACATGGGCCTTAACTATAAGTCGGGCTTTTCACTAGAACAGTATTGTATTAGAATACACAATACCTACCGCGCAGTGACAAGTGGCTCGCCTCAATCAGAGCTCGACACTGCGCAGAATGACGTTCCACTCTCGTTAAAACGGAGTGATGATTACTACTTGCGGTGAATTTGCTTTAAAATGACGTAAGGCGTGGTGGAAGACATTTTCCGTTATTCATATTTCATGAAAATTAGTAAGGTTTTTCAAGAAAGTGGAGGCTTTAGCGGTATCTTACTGTCAGATTTAACTGACGCGGTGGTTTCAAGCTCGAATAGTCGGGTAACTAGAATAATTATACGGTTGAAAATGTTATTATGAACTTTAATTTATCTTAAATTCTTACATGATTAACGAAAACTAAGAGACTCTCATATTATTTCACTTTAAATATAATAGCGCGTGAATATAAAAATGTAATTTTGATTAAAATTGTTATTCAGATTCGTTTGGACCTATTATTTTTAAGCCAGATTATTATATTATAATATTAGATGATGTCTCTGCAGTGGCTTTAAAGTAATCGCATATGTTTTAATACCAAAGGTTGTGAGTTTGAATGCGACAGCTGTTAAAGATTTTTTTAAATGCAAGGATTTATATCTGGGTTTCCAATGAGTCAAGCTGTCGACCGATAACCATTTTTCATGATAAAACGACGATATAAGAAAGTATTTGTATTACTAAAATCCATATAATTTATTTTAAATTAGAAATCAACATATCCCGGAGTTTTTTATGCCCTTATTTACAATAGAAACTGACATGGTAAATATAAAATATACATTCATACTAAAAAACCCGCGTAATTATCCCCGTCAAGTCAGTCACATGCTAGAAGTGCGCATCTAAAATATATCAGTTGATCAATTCGGGTGATTTTTTATTTTTCATCAATAATAATATCATACATGTCTGGTTATATTGTAATCTATAGATATATTTAACGGCTTAAAACGGAAAATAGTGCAGTTTTTTTAGTATAATATTAAAAAAAATATTTTCATGCTGCCAGTAAAGATGAGCAATTTCTGACATGGACATATCGAGCATTGGGCCATAGATACATACATACATGTCATATCTTTTCATAATAACAAATACCGAAGTAGCAATAGATTTCTAGTATAACGAATATTTGTGTTGTAGTGATGAAATGATCACACAATATGTACTGATAAAAATAATTAGGACAAGCATTTCCTATATTCAGTAAAACCAAATTTCAGTTAAACAAAACAAAAATGTTGGTCCCACGAGTTTCATTATAACATTTGACCTGCATATTAAATATTTATGATTGATAGTCTCAAAAAACATTTATATATGAATATCGTTTTGCGTACAAAATATTAAATGTATTTTTTCTTAGCAATAACAGCTTGTTATTAGATATTATGATAACAGTTTTCAACGTTTGGCAGTACGAGAATGATATTGAAAAGCAATTTTATTTGCTCATGTATCTTAGACGTAAAACCGACTAATGCAGTTTTCTAGTACTGAAGTATGCGTGGAAAACGTAGACTGTTAACCTAAAAATGGTCCAAAAGCTTTCAGTAGAGTTACGTAAAAGTGTTATTGCACGAAGAGATAGATTATAGACGTGGAACGAATGTATTCGATGCTAGCTGAAATAATCGAGTAATAGAATTACATTTTGAGTGTGCCACAAATCTACTGTAGTTTTATACCATTTCTAAAAATGTATCGTTCGACATTTTCCAATAATAAGGCACTTTAATGTGTATTTATTAGTTATGTAAAATTAATAGATAAACTATAAGAATGTATTGTAATAGATCATGTCAGTCTCTAAGTTTGTCTCTATCAATATTATGAGTACATCTTGCTAAGACTTATTTCGTTCATAAGCTGTTTTACTCTCTTAATTTAGTATGTACAGATTACCGACAATCTGAATATTGGACGTCAACAATAGCCATTAAAAGGAATATAACCATTTATTTCTAGCGCTTCAGATTTATTTTTATCTGGAAATATAATAATGTCAAAAATAAAATATACAGATTTTTTGCATGAAATTTGATAAACATCTATAAAACGGAAAAAAATATTAATAATGAAAGGAAATATTCATCACTTTTTTAGATTGATTCAATATTGCTAAAAAATGCGCACACATTCATAGACCGATCTTTTACATATAAATTTGAATTAACCTGTCAATAATTGACAACTGAAATAACATTCAATTTAAATAATATTAAATTTGATATGAGAGGCGTGTATACAAAAAAATGCCGACGATTGACAAGAAACGGCGCGTTGAAAGCTCAAAAGCATTTTTGTAGCAAGGTCTTCTTGTCCAATGGAAAAATAAATTTCATAAGGCCAAAGAATTCGGAAACGAAAAAAATAAAAAGTACAGGGTTTCCAATAACATTGGTATTTTTATGCTGGTGAAAGCGTTTTACAGATTATAAGATATTGCGGCTTTTAGAAGTATTTTTATGGTGAATGCCAAAGGAATGCTCTTACGGAATTTATTTTATAAAAATCTAATTTTCATAACAGGTTTTTATTTAAGACCCTTACTAAAATTAAGTTTAGATTACCATTTAAAAAACAAAATTCTATCAGCATTGGACATTTCCTTCGTTTTGGTTCTAGCATACGTGAGATGATAAGATTATGTTCTTTAATAGTGTATAACACATTAGTTCAAATAATAATTTTTTCTCTGATAGATGCAAAACGTAATTAAACTTTACCTCAAATATAACTATTTCATGTGGTTCATATGTGTATGACAGGTTAATTTCATGGAGATCTATTTAGATATTTTGTAGTGATGTTATATTTTACAAGAAAAAAATCAATTTCTCAACTTTTATATGTATGATCATCCGAATTAGATAAAAAAAATATTTACCCTCACTCTATGGAGACGTATCGATGAGAACTTTTCATTTCCAGATATATTTAAATCGAAATTTATTTTTATTACAACGATAATATAAGTGCAATTATAAGTTTGATTTGCACCAAAATAATAGAAATAAGGTTGAATAATCTAGACACATCTATGTTAAATATTAGAATAGGCATTTTCATGTGCTTTATTCTCATATCATAGAAAATGTATGTATTAAAGATATTTGAATGTTGTAAAAATAATAAAAACAGTTCATTGATTAAAGACTACACAGCGACTGGATCGTGGCCTTAGCGTAATTTACTCAGCTTAACAAGCTTTTCAACTCTCAGAAAGCAATATAGTTTGCCTGCTCATCATTGGATTTCGATTAATGAAAGGACAAACTTCAATTAGTTGAAAGACAAAATGACAATAATAGGGTTGTCGCTAAATGCTGTTATTTATTTATAGTCAGGACCGATACGAGTAAAGGTGGATCTAAAAAATGTGTACCAGAAGCTTAGACACGAACTTAAGAATAGAAAAATCGTAATTTGTTTGTTAAAATAGTACTGAAAGGGCACAAAAGTATCTTATACTTCAAATAATAATAAAATATTGATACTTCTTCTGGAGTGATGATCGAGAAAGCTTGACCTTTGGCACGTCCTGATATTGTGGCATTTAATGGTGGTATAAAATATCGGCTTTGTGATTGTGTGAAGAAAGCATGTTTGTGTAGATATGGGGTCAGAATCAAATGACCATTTCATCCCCTATCATGTTTTGATGCGAGGTCGACGTCGTAAGCAAATACTTTTTTTTTGTTTTCATTGCCTGAAAGGGGATACATTCGGTAAAAAGGTCAACAGATATATTTCAAAGAAATCATGTATATTTTTCTTGCAACGTATCTACCTATTGTAAAAGAAACTTGATAATATGTATGTTGAAATATCCGTGTACACTTTGCTTTGAGTAATTTGAAAAATATTCTTTCTTCTAATTTTGTTCTCAAGTAAAAATTTACTATTCAAATTTTTTGTTGGTTTGATATTCGCATTTATATTAAAATACTCAAAGTAATAATAGTAGAGGACTCTAATCAAATACTTGATAAAATGTGTCGTGTAAAATTGCCTCAAGCTTTGTGAGAATTATATATCTTTTATTATGGCAATAAATATTTTAGCAGGTTGATAACTAGTTTTCATGGTAAAGTACAAAATTAAAAAAAAATATGAAGCTGTTTTGTCGTTTCTTCATTTTTATAACACATTATTATTGTTTATAAAAAATAAGATGAGATCCGCGGAATGTGCATGAGTTTATATTATATTATAATCCTATTTTATATTTTTAGAGTAATCGCGATCGATAAATTTAATGAAAAATCAGTATTTTAGACATACAACAAAATATATATTAAAGAATTGAACAGAAAGATTTATTTTATAAAAAAGATGTTTTATGAAAATTAGTTGTTGTATAAGAGTATTTTTATAGTTAAGAATTTAATATATTACAACATGTAAATGTTTCGGTGAATTATTCCACTGACAGCTAATAAATAAAAGTAATAAGGTTATTTAATGTATGTAATTGGAATTCCAACCTCATACGAAGTCACGTATGAATTTGGATTAAAATCCACAAATCACCATATATTAAATTCCAACAAATATATTTACGCACGCGAATTTGAATCGCAGTGAATTTATTATTCCGATTCGATGGAAATGTAAATTTCCTACTTCACTACATCACTATTTTATCCGTATAGTGAGCACGGTAGGCATTCTAAAATATTATCTGCTCATTGGAGTTTGCCCCCACAACATAAACAAAATTTTAGTTATTATTCAACATATGTGGCATGTGCTTACAGAACTTAAGAGTTGACTTGCCAAATAACAACATTTTCCGTTTTCGAATATTAATAATAGTAGAATATAATTCTCATCTAACAACAGATAGTACTTAATAAATAAACTCTTCTTTAAATATTATGTGAGTTAACTGAATATACTTCAAAATTATTTTGTTTTAATGGATAAAAATAAAGAATTGTTTAAAACATAGCATTCCCAGTATTATTTGTACTCATTTCCTTAATTGGACCAAGAAAATGTTTTCACAGTATATTACACTATTATTTTAAACAATAAAGTAAATTTAACCTAATTAGAAATACAATGAGAAAGACAGCCTTAGATTCAAAGAGTTTGTGTAGTATTTGTTTTGATTTATTTATACACGGCATTCATTCTTATTGTTTTTTTTTGTATTATATTGTAAAGATGTAGTCATTTAGCAAAATTGTGTTTTGCTTAATAAATATTGAAATGAATTTCATGAAAAAAAATTCAAACAATGCCTTTTCAAAAAGTAATTTTGTAATTTACTTAAAAGCTTACTGGTAAACTTCTTTTAATACACCAAGATAAATTAAGGTAAAACATTGGTGACAGTATATTACACAATGTATAGTACTGGAAGTTTTTTTTTTTGATATAGTAAATAAAAGCTCCCAATATATTTTTCTAAATCAAAGTTTTTTGACGACTGTGAAAGCTTTCAAATCATTGTGTTTTCCTTTGTATTATATTCCGGTAAGCTTTAGTCAAACACGGTAAGATAAGTCGGAAATCCAGCGAAGGCTAACCTAACCTAACCAAATAAAACCTCGCAATCTGTCGAAGAGAAACTTCGGATTTGAAGTTGCCAAACTGCTCAATAAATTACGGTTGTAAGTTAAGTGGAAGCATTACTGTTATACGAAGACATTTAGATAAAATGTTTCAAAATTATCATCAGATTTTCTTGTTAATAAGGTATGTAAAGTTTTTAAAGACACATAAATTATATTGGACGACATTTAAATGTCAGTAATTAGTGTTTAATTATTGATTTATATATATTAAAAATGTATATATGGCTAGCTCTCAACACTATTGTCATTCAAAAAAATATTAAAGCAGATTTATACGTATTTTAAATAATATTTTTTTGTCAAATTAAAAATTTGTTACCTTTTATGTATGAAATATATTTACACAAATAAGACATTGTAAGCATGCGGTGATGTGTTATTTTATAATAAGGTTAATAAGGTCGTGTTTTATTGTAATGTACAATAAATATGTATTGAAACTAAGAAAATAACTTCTAGAAAGAATGTCTTCTAAAGTTATATTATATTTAAAAAAATATTGATACAAAAATAATTTGAAAAATGTTAAATTTTTCTATTTATATATTTAAAGGTGCCTTTATCAATTTAAATAAAATAGGTTGTACATAATCAAGGCTTTATACTTTGAACATTTTATTTAATTTAAAATGATAAAATATCAGTTCATTATTTTAAAATTTATTATACTTACGAACGTTTAAAAGAGTTGGAAAGAAACTGTAAAAAATGTCATTTTTTTCTGTCGTTATTTATGTCACTGTGCATTTAATGATATGAAATTTATCGCTATCGCAAAAATTAGAAAATAGATGTATACTCTCAGATAGTTAAAGATTGTAATTTCAGCCATTTGTAACTCCCATTATTTTATGGATATTTTTCTAATTGAATTGTTCTTAGTGCTAATAATAATAATGGATGTTATTATATAGATATTTATGAGACAAATTAGAAAAATAATCATAAATTAAAGATACAAATAATAGCAAATAAGTGTTGGAATGTTGTCGATGAATATGTTCTATTTTGATTAGGATACTAAAATTAAAGTCTCCATTAAATGGTATAAAAGACTCGTAAAAACGATTCGGTATCGGTTTGAAAACTTTTGTTAGAATTTTATATAGGTACACGCATATTACATATACGGCTCCTTTTTTATGGAAATATAATATAATATCTCTTGATCAATATCGACATATCCCGACGAATCCATGATTGATAAAAATCACGCCGTCAAATCCACGCTCCTATAAGCGCAAAATGACAAAATCGTTATATAATATAGAATAACATTATTAATATAATGTAAATTAAATAAAATTGTTTAGTTGGTACCGAACTTGCGAATACTTAATACTTAAAAAAATTAATTCAGCAAATGAACTTATTTTAATGATTCTTTCAAAACTTTATATGTAAATACTGATGCGTATCTATATTATATATTTGTATGAGCTTCTGGCGGCATGGATTTGTCGGCGTCTACTATCACAGCTCTAATTTAGACAATTATTCACAAAATCTATATATTTAGCGTTACTTATTTATATCTGACAAAAGAGAAATTTTCAGTTGGATCAAGCTCAAATAAATTTAACTATCTTTGATCAGTATGGTCTAAAAATGAGTATAAGCAATGTAATTAAAGTATGATACTGAAGTGAAAATCGGTAAATCTAAATAATTTATCATTTCCACATATTCAATTAATATCTTTGGTAAAAACACGTATATTCGCTCTAAAAAAACAAATAATTGACTTTATTTAACAATGCGAAAGTTTTAGCGGCTAAAATAGATTCAGTTTGCACTTTGTATGTAAGTTATATTTTTCCGAATGCGATTAAATGAATATATTTATTGATCGAGCTACAAAATTAAAAGAAAAGGGTAGCTCGGAAGCTGTTGTAGGTGTACATGACATATTGATTATGGTTATGATTTTGTTTTTTAGAAGATAAATTATTACACGCGTGAATAAAATATCATATGCAAGGGTTTGTGGGTGCTTTTATAAAAGATATTTTTCATCGTAATAGCAGTATTCAGTAGAATATAATATGATATAAGATAAATTCGCTTGTACTGCTCAAGGAATTCAAAATGTTACATTCATCCGAAGAGTATGCAGAATTGGCATAATATGTAGCGTATTCCGTTTCAGAAAATAAATCCGTAGATACAATAAAATTTTGCTTATCGTTTCAAGATTCAAATTTATGGGCGTTACAATCATATTATTTTACTCTTTCGTTCTAAGCCTTAAAAATATTCTAATAGAAAACGCGTTTTGTGTCAATTATCTACATATTAATTTAAAAATTAAATTAAATCAGCAATCATTTTATTTTTTACTTAATATGAAAAAAATTAAACCATAAAATCGTGTTTGGAAAAATTATTATTTTATATAAAATGTTTTTTAAGTTTCATTTTCATGGGTAAAAAACGTCATGAAATGGAATATATCTTCAGAATTTATTATGTATACTATTTGTAAAAATATAAAATATTATTTTTATGAATCGGATATCAGAATTTTCTTTTATGTAAGAAATTTATGTCGATTATATTCAGGAATTGAACTGTAAAAAGAGCTTTGGCAAAAATATTCTTCACTTATCAAAAGATTTTGATACAAGTAGGTTTTGGAATATAGTTTTTTATACTCGACTAAGAAAAGCTTTCTCTTAAAAGACAAGACAGAATATTATATTATTGTATCGTAAGTAATGTGCTATAGAAAATATTTTATAATTTAAAAGTTTTCGAGAACTCTTTGAAAGTTAGAAGTTAGGTCAAAATTAATGATCATTCAGCATAAAGACGAAATTACCCGTAAGGAATAGGTAAACCGGCACAGCCAAAAGGCCATGCCTGAGTACTAAACATATATTTGCTTTGTAAATAACCTTACGGAAGCTTAAATGTCGAATACTTTCCGGTTCAAAATTATGTATAAATTTACGATACAGAAATGTATTAAGATATTTAATATTAGGCTAATAAAATGGGTGAAGAAATGTATTGAATTAGCAAACATTTTGTGTACCAATTGGTGTGAAAAACATACATTGGGAACATGCGCATATAAAAAGAATATCGTATCATTATTTGAAATATGATAATATATTAGATGTTGGATCCTTAAGTGGAGCATATTAATCTTTATACTGTGAAAACTTAGCTTAGTACAATAACTGTGTTATACGAGGTGCAAGCGTATACAATATTAAATGTCTTAAAATAACGCCGTAAAGTATGTTCTGCGGATATTTTTGAAGACTCTTAATCCTATTTGTCTATTATTCAGATCTTAAACAAGATTAAGGAATCATTAAATACCTGTATTTAAAAATGTATTTAACAAAGTTCAGGAGTATTAGCATGATGTAAAAGAATTCGAAGTAATTGACGAGTGACAGAAAACTTTGTAGGTGTCACGTGATAGCTAAATTATGGCTATAATATGATCACATAGTTACTAAGTTATTATGATGAGATCATTAATCTAAATAATGCTGCGGAAACTTATCTAACTGAGGCTATTTTAATAATTTGACTGTAAATTATTCAAGAATAATTGTAGGTAGCTACGTCAGAAATATTCATCTAATTTCACTAAGTATTCAATTAAAATGTGATATTTTACTTAGCCAAAACTATTGCAGAGTTTCCGTTCTCTTGTAACATTGTGAGATGCTTCCGATAGAATGATCTTATCTATATAGAGGTTCAGTGTGCCTCTAGAGCTAAATTACCTGATTAAGAAAGAAGGGGTCAAAAATCACTTATGTATAAGTTACGTTAATAAATACAGTCTTAATTCAAAATGTTCCTATGTGATTTCTTAAAAAGGTGATATTATTTGACGAGAATAATATAAAAAAAACTGTTCATAACGTAAATATCTAATAATTTATTTGGAAAATTAACTTAATAAATAGATAATATAATATTAAGCAATGTATTTGTTTTTTAAATAGTATGCGTAAGTCCGTGATAAAAATATTATTATGCGAATGATTGATAAAAAAGGGACACTTCAAAGCTACATATATAAATATTCATGAAAATATCGATCATATTATCAGCAAATTAATCTTATACGTGACGCTTTTATTGTATTTGAAATAAATTTTCTCACGTTCGCTTATAATTCTAATTAAATTAATTTAAATGATATTATTAAAATAGGCAATGACTTCTTCCAATGTATTGACATATATTATCTATTTTTTCAGTAATGTAATACTTTCGAGAGATAATTATGACAAATAAAAAATTAAAAGTATAAAATTTATTAAAAAAATTTCGCAAATTTTAGAAAACTTTCGACAAAGTTAATCTTCAGCCATGTTCCAAATGGTTGCGATTTCCCTCAATTGGTTGGAAGTTAAGGCCTAATTACCCAGATTGTTTCCGTGTTTCCGCCTACTGTTGTAGCTAGAGGGAGGCTTCATCGGCAGAATGGATATTGTCAAGGCTGCGCGGGTAGCGACGTCAATTCTCCTTATGTTCAAAGCTTCCCAGAGCTTTTCAGAGCTAGATCACGGTCAAAGTGAACGGTTTAAGATGCTCATTCGAGACAAGAGAAAAGACATTTACAAAGTACTAACATATAAACCTGTTCTCTTATTCTTCAGTTACTAACTACATAGATAATATATTTCTTTCTCTCAAGAATTCGTAAGACGTATATTGCTTGTCACCTAAACTTAACTGATAATTTTTGGCTAGCTGTTAATATCAAGTACTATGTTTTTAAGAAGTGTTTCTAGTATATTTTAAAAATGTAGCATCATATTCTATGTAATTTAAAAAGAGTCTTAAGAATACTATTTTAAGAATATTTAAGTCTTTTATTTTATATTGTACTCATATATTTCAATACGAGTAGAAAAAAAACAAAAAATGTACTCAAAAGAACAAATTTACGACAACTCAAAGATACCCAATTTATGGCAGTATTAAAATAAGGATCGTTACAAATTACTTTTTTGATCGGTATAAAATATTTTGAATAATTTATGAGACATCCTACTGAGTCGTTTTGGATTCAACTTTCAACGAATAGTGTTTCAGAAGCAGTTTTAAACTTATCTCTAAATAATATAATTCGTATGTAGGTGAAAATCTGTCCGTCTGGCGTACTTTCTTTGTTTTGACGAGGGTGATAGTCTGTTTCCAAAAATACCACTTTGTTAAATGGATATTTAAGGCTGGCTGGGTTTTACTTACTAGAAGATGAAAATGCCAATAATATTTACAGTTTAGCATGACGTGCAATAATTAATGAAATGTTCCATTTGAACGCAAAAAAAAACAAGGGAAATTATTTAATTTGTTATTATTTTGTAACTGCAAATGAAACATTAATGTCTCGTATGAATATTTGCAATTATGATAAACACATTGTTTTGTAACTTTTGATTTAATGACGATTTGAAATAAGTAAGTGTCTATGCGCCTAATTCATTATCTTGAGAAAAACGTATAAAGATTACATTTATTTCTTATGAAGTAATTGTTTTGTTTTCCCGTAACCTAATCTATGTAACTCGTTACCTGCACTTACTGTTTCAGCAAATTTTATATAGAATGCTATGTTAAGTAATAATATACGTAAGTTTTTATGACAGAAACAATTACGCACTGTGAGAATCTAGATTAACTGTTACGTCAAACTTCTATATATTTTTTCAAATTTGTTCTTCTATATAAAATATAGTGTTGGATTTTAGAAAACCATAACATACTTTAGTCGGTTTATTTTTATTTTTTTAGCGTTTGGAATTTTAAATTGATACAAAAGGATACATTTTAAAGCTAAATAAATAAAATATTCTTGAAATCGCCGTTAATATTTTCAGTAAAATCATTTTATGACAGAAAAATAGTTATTTGTATTTAAAATAAATCGTTTTCGGTCAGCTTATTATTTTAATGAAATAATATCAACCAAGTATTTAAATAAACAATAATTGATGCTTATAATATTATATTAATATTGTGGATTGTTTTAGTAGAGTAATACAGAAATGTAATAAAATATACGTCATAATATAAGTATATTGCTTCATATCCTATCCATATTTTTGCAGAATAGTAAGTTTTCACTTACAATACATTATTAAAAAGTCTTTTTAATAGAAAATATTATTTCAATGTTCTTTGGCATATATCGAATTGTTTCTGTCAATAAAGTGACTGTATTGTAAATGGTCCATGTATTTCATTCAAAAAAATAAACTATATAAGCCCCCGGTTAGACTAGTTAGTAGCGTGCGTGCCTAGCAATCCAAGGAATGCGGGTTCGATTCCCCATCTGTTGGATTTTAAAAATCTAAAAATACAGGATTGAATGTTTATTAAATTGAGCAATTTGTCTGACAAGCGATTCTCGTGAAAATAGTTTTCAAGACGTTTTCACATTGTGGAGATTCATATGCTCCACTTTCGGGGTGGGTATCTCCAGTCTGTGTGGATCCATAGGCTCCACGTTGGGAGCAAACATGGTAGGTAGATATACTATATTAACAAAGAAATAAATATATTCATTTGCATATCAATGTGCAAGTAGTTGAATGAAAAAAAATGATTCCATATTGTTCATATTATAATAAATGTAATGATATATCTCTTAGAATGTTTGAAAATAAATCACAGCCTTGAGAATGAAACATAAAATGATAAAACTGCTAATGTTAAAAAATTTGCTGGTTTTAAATCAAATCTATAGTGCAAGCATGTTACGATTTATCGCTCGGCCGCATAAAAGAGATAAAAGGCAATTTATTTTCACATTGCTTATCAAAACTATTATTTCTTGGAATTCAAGAAACCTGTCTTCCTTTCTTGGTACTTTAGTCTACAATGTGGAGCGTTAAAATGATGAGTTAACTGAAGCGATGTTAAAAACAAGATTTAGTAACTGCCATAAAAATATTATTTCCATACTTATAGATATGACAATCACTAATTTGTTTTATGGTATTTTGTAAACTAAGGATAAACATCAAAAGTATATTTTGTAACTTTTGCGAGTAAACTTACTAAGTTTATAATTTAGTGAGATAAAGCAAATAAGTTAAATATGTAATGAACACATTATAATATTTCAGATATTATCAGTGATATCTCGAAAACCGTGTAGTATAAACAAGAAATGTACACAATAGGAATATAAATTTAAACTGATAGCAAGAATCTTGCAATAATTCTTAGGATTTTGTCGCATAAATTACATACTTTACTTGTATAACTAAAGATTTAAGTTTAACAGCTGTTTTTGTATTGTATTTATCAATACTCCTTTATTATTGTATATTTTTAGAAGTTAGAATAATTGCGTGTGTAGTTTTTTTAGTACTTCTATTTTACGAAGATTCAAAAAATTTGCTGTCAATACTATTCTGAACAGTTTGAAAATATTGCTGAGAAAAATCATTTATCGTCATTTAAGTTACACGGTTTTCAGTTAGTTATAAAACTATGCATTCATAATCAATAATTTAAGACTAAAAATTTAGCTAAAGAATACAATTAAAAAATATTCCGCTATGAATAAATAAAAAAATAAAGCGAGAAAAAGAGAAAATAAATGGATTTGATAGTTGTATTATTATCATGACAGATTTATATTAGATCGAGAGGGAATGATTGCAATGGACATTTTTAATTAAAAGAGAGTTATTATTTTCACCACAGCCCTCTTTTTATGCGCGATAGAAAAAGCAATTTTGCTTTAAAAACCTATTTGACGGGAAATGTTGATTGTTTTTTAAACATGCCCAAGCCCGAAGGTACCGAAATCGATCACTGTTTGAAAATATTTATGGTAGATTGACTTTAACAACGGCTATGTCTGTGTTATTCAAAAATTACGTCTCTTGATAGCAATTCCATTTAATATTTCACGAAAAAAATCTCTTTAGTCCTTTATTTGTCATTAAAATTTTGCATTATTCAAATATTCACCCACTAGTATTTTCTATTATCATCGTCATAGAAAAAGGAATTCATAGCGACCGAAAACATTAATTTTATTCAGTGTATATAAATTAATTTACTAGAGTATAATATATTTTATGATAGCAAATCAAACGATTTTAAGTTACATATGTAAGCCAAGTAATCTTTAAGTAGACTAAAAACTACTCTTGTATTGATTTATATTATAATTTAATGTCAAATATAATCATTCCTTTTTGATTTCAGACGAATGATCTAATGGAAATAATAATAACATATTAAATTTGCTATTCGTAAGAAACTTTTTCGATAAATTTTATATTAACTTCGTTTAAAACAACGTCATTTTTTAAAGACTGATATTATCAAATCCTTTAATTTTTTAAATTAGCAATTGATTTATTAAAATTTAACTCAATTCATACACGTTTTAAGATGGAAAAGTCCAATTTTCGACCATACAAAAAAAACTCATTATTTCCACGAATATTTTAATCCACCGGCAAAATACTCGTAAATGTAAATATATATGTTAAATTGATAGTAATATATCAAAGGTAACAGTACATTAACTCAATAATATATCAATCTCCAACCACTCTGAAAGTGAATAATGTAAATATCCATAACGTGTTTGACAAGATGTGTTTCACGAGAATTTGTTGTTAACATCGGGTATTAAGAGCGGTATATTTGAAATTTCAAACATTTTATTGATTCAAACTCGCAACTTCCGGTTTCAAAGTAAATGGTTGTAATATAATTAATATATACTCCACTGACTTATTTTATCTGGCAATACTTCGAAAACTAAAATTTACCTTTGCAAAAGCTTTGACTACGCCAGTAAAAATAATGAATATAAATAAACAAACAGGATATAAAAGACAGATGAATGGAGGAAGTTGATGTATTTATAGGTTCATGAATCCCTGAAGAGAATAAATGATAAGCAAATTTAGTTTACGTATAAAAATGAATATATTCACAGATCTTCAGACACACTTTCCATGTAATATTAGAGAAAATAAATACAAAATACTGTAGTGTGATCAAAGATTTATACTGTAGTGTGATTAAAGATTTATACTGTAAAAATATATGTATATTTATTTCCTGTATCATACTTGGTAGAGGTCCAATTTACAAAGATGTAATTGCCATAAAGAATTATACGTCTACAGATTGAATCAATTTATTACTGAAAATTTTGACATTATGACTATAGGATGTAATTATATTATTCATCCTGAGTAGTATTAAAAAATTACTAACATATATTTCCCACGAAAAGTATAACACTACAATTTTTCAAATGTAAAATACACTTAATAATACTTTATCGTGAAGTTTTTTAAATTTGCGTTTTTTTCGGCAACTTTTGGTTGGAGTATTTTTTTTTGTAAACATGTACGAGTATATTGTGTATTCGAGAGAATATTAAACATTGGAAAACTCAGTTTTTTATAAATATATTATTTTATAAATTTTATGAAATCAAATGTTTTTATTAAAGAAAACATGAGTTTAATAATTCTGTTCTTAAATACTCATATAAAAAAATAAACGTATTTTTTGAACCGTTATCGAAGACCATTCTAAAAGATGTTTAAAAATCAAAGCAATTCTTTTGATGTAACGTCAGTAGATATTTTCCTTAACAATTTCAAAAAAGAAAAAAATGCGAATATAGCGTTAAGTTAATGTCGATCTTATTTTGGTTTTCGTTTCAAAAGGTCCGTTACATTTAAATGAAAACCAATATTTTGAGAGCTTTTTTCATTTTACTTCAAAAACATTTAATGCCAGCATTTGTAACACTATCTATTGATACAAAATATGTATTCGTATTTGTATTCTTTTCTTAAGAATTTTTTTCTGTAAAGTATCGAAAATACCGTCGTTTTGTGAATGAATCAACCAACTAACATAAAATATTATAATTTACTGAAAGAAATTGGAATTGTCGCTTCTAAGCCACATGTTTATACACCAAAAGAAACATAATACGGAAAATTTATATATTTTTAAACATTTAATATCACTCCATTTAAAAAAGCAAAAGAAAAATGTCTCTGCATCGGGATAATACCTATATATAATAATATTGGCATTAAATATCTATTTGAATAGTATGTAACAGTCCCTTCAAACATTTTAAAGAAATCGATAAATGGAACGGCAAATGTAAAATTATTTCATACATAGACAAAAATGTGTTTTTTAAAATATGATTCCATGTTTTATATGGTATACAACGATATAAAGTAATATTAATTAGTTTTTATGTCGCTTGTAAGAAAAATTTAGGACATTTACAAAATCGAGTTTTTTAAAATCAAACAAATTCCTTCATTAAAAAATAAAAAAATAAATCAAATTTTAATGCCCTCTGCTGTTGTTGAACTGGAATGGACAAACGGTTTACTTGTTGTTTTATTGCTTTTCACAACATTTAATTGGTTCACCCAAATTAGAATACAAATGCTTTACCTTTACCACTTCAGGGAATGAATAACGGCTAACTCATTTCTTCTATTGCCGGCAAGAGAAAAAGGAGAGAGAAATTGTTCAACTTTTATTTGAAACGAAAGCAAAAAATTGGGCTGGTCTTTTATTCTTTCTACCCAGGTTAAATCAAGCAGATTAAGTGTGAATGGGGTTTCAATCGTTATGGTACGTATTATGAAGTGAGGGAAAGAGAAGTACAGAGAATTACTGTTCTCAAATATTTATTGCAAGAAAATTTGTAATTTTAGTGTGAAATATTTTTTCAATACGGCATTTGAAAGCGACTTATATGCAAGTTTTGATTAATTTTATTCTTAAATTGAAAACATACCTTTATAATTTAACCATAAAGAGCTAATTGGTGCAAATATTGTGAACTCTCTTCTAAAAAGAGTTGAAATATTAAACAATTAGGTAGACATTGAGAGTAATCTATTTTTATGAAATTTTATTCATTTAAAATAATCTAAAATACTGGATATGTGTTTATATGAATATAAATTGATTGTAGCTTAATTTATTTTACTATTCATTAAAAATCAACCGTGACCTCATCAAATAAAAATTATCTAATTTATAAGCGTTTTGGTAGTAGGAGAAGTTGGTTCAAACATATATTATTAGAAAATAGCTATTAGAAAATTATATCACATTTCTGAAAGAAAGTCAACTTCAAATATAGAATGAATTAATTGTCATAATTAATAAATACATAATCAAGTTTGAAGTTTGAATTTGAGGTTTAAAATGGAGATCGGCCACAAAGAATTTTCATAGAAACATTCAATAACCAAAGGCAATACTGCGACTTCCTCATCCAAAGAACGGGTATGACCGCTTGTTAATAACACTAGTTTGAAGTAGAAACTTAGACTTACCGCATCATTTAAACTTTGAGCTATTCAAAAACTTGGAAACACTAAGATATGAACAGATTGTTTATTTATACATACAATGAATTGCTATAGGAGCTCTAAATTCTAAAGTGAATTTTTTTAGTTGTAGTTGACATTTACAACTATAATAGATAAACGTTATGAATATACTATCAAAAGTTTGCTAACTACCCACTGTGTGAATTTAAAAGATGGATAAATATAAATATTTTGTAAAGAAGTGAAAAAAAAAGTGATGTATAATTATTGGTTTCAAGCGTATTTTTTAAAAACTGTAGTTATATGGGTAAATAACAGTTTTATAGTATCTGATATTATGATGTGTATAATGAACTTAGTTTAATTGTAGATTTAATGTAGCATGGGAATTGTAAAAATGGGTTTTTGGTTCATATAAATTATGTTCAAATATAAATCATTTGTTAAAATGAAAATCTTCACGGCAAATGTACACAATACTTAAGGAAAATTAATAAAACAAAAGGATGGTAATGGGTGTAACAATAATTTATAAACTCTAAAAATATCAAATAAATGTAAGCCGATCTACAAAACAAAACAAAAAAAAAAACACGCACGCGCCTCAATTCACAGGGACTAGGTGATGAGCGATCACAGCAGAGTCAAAAGTATTTTCATTTAAACAAATTACTTATGCTTCATGCTTAGAGTAAAAAATACTTAAAAATAACCCAAATCCAAAACTTGCAATGATTAAACTAGAATATAAAGTTAAATAAAGAATTTATTTATGATATCAATTTATCAAAGAGAAATCAATTATTGCTGATAGGTATAATTTTATAAAATATTAGATATCCAAAGCGATATTAATATTCTTTGACAATTTATATTCACCTGTCAATCATTATTTCATATTTCAAAGAAAAGAAATGTTATCAAAGAAAATCAAGATTTATTAAGGTAGTTTGTAATAATTTTATTTTTGATGCGAACGATATCTCATCTTGTCAGCGCAGTAACTGGCAGAAGTTCGGCAATTTTGTGAGTCTTAGTAAATTTTATCTCCGATAATAAAGTATCTATAATTTGTATTATATTTTGGCGCTTTAGCTAAATTTATACTTTGAAAAAATGAAACTAAGTTCTATCATCCTACATTATATTAAAAAAAAAACTCTAAAATAAATACCAATGTACTTAGGTTTATTTAAGGAGTATTATTTCTATAATTTACTGTAACTTAAAAAGTTA
>JAGVSQ010004526.1:0-19247 GCA_022683975.1 Rhyacophila evoluta
TCAAAATATTTAAAATATGAGGCACGGAACGTTCCGAGTCTAGCAGATAGCCGCTAGAGTACACAATAACGTAATATTACGGCTCCCGCAGGCCAAGTGTCAATACAATATTATAGTAAAACTTTACTATCATGTTTGATAATGAATATACATATGGAAAATTACAACATTTTATGTTAATTTAAACTCAAATATTTTGCGTAAATAAGATTAGCATTGTATTGTGAGGAGTCTGTATTAACCCGTAGATTAAATGACGATAAAAGATTATAACATTTATTTGTATGAAAATTTAACCGCAGTTTTGAATACTGAATGACTTCAACAATGTAAAGTATGCGCTATTATTAATTATTGGGGCTCTTTAAATTTGCATATTGCGAATTGATACAGTAGTATTTACAGTAACTAGAAATAGTGTCCAGAGATTAATAGGCGTGGTTTTATTAACTGGACTCACGATTCTCTTTGTAATGTGTTCTTATTATTTTTTTCTTCGACTTAAAACATTGAAATTGGCCTGCGTTTATCCCCTACGAATAAATTTGTTCACCATTCTCAGTTGCGTATATTATAGTGTGAAGCGCTTCTACATAACTATTTCCTTAATCGAGCGATATCCACGTCTGTCTTTTTTATTTATTTATCTATTTTCCGCGTATTGTTATATAACAATTTATCACATTTCTAATACAAGATAAATATAATAATAACAAAAATTTTCAAAACATATTAATAATAGAACACAATAAAAAGCGAAGGCAATATTGTAAAAACAAAAGAAAGAATAAAGAGAGAACTTTAAAACATACAGAAGAAAGGGTCTACCCCGTAAATTAGATAGACCCTATTTTAATAATTCATACAATTGTATTTAAACTCATTCTCACACGGTTGGAAAATATTAATTTCCCAGGCAACCTCATTATTTAGATATGAAGAATTATGCAAAAATGATGTCAATATTTTGAATATATATATATTCCTTTTTCAAGTGAAACCAATATGTCGTTATAATATTTAAATTCTATATAAAAATCCTCGGCAAAAAAAATTATTTTGGATTGGCAAGTAGTATCGCATAAAAAGGTGTATACTAGGCACAACGCTCAAAGATACGAAGTAGAATATTTTTATACATTATTTCAACAAATACTTTTATAATTGATTTTTACATTTATATTGTGTATATTTAATAAATAAAGTAAGCTTGAAATTCATATTTTTCATAAAAATTACACTAGTGTCTCCCCGGTAGCGTAGTTGGTAGCGTGCGCGCCTAGCAATCCGGGGACTGCGGGCTTGAATTCCCATCTGTCGAATTTTTAAAAATCCGAAAAAGCAGAACTGGATGCCCATTGGGTTGAGTAATTGTCTGACAAACAATTCTCGTAAAAAATAATCTGTCTTCTTCACATTGCGGAGATCCATATACTCCTATTTCGGAGTGGATATTTTCACACTGTGTAGATCCATATGCCCCACGTTGGGAACGCGCACGGTATTTAAAAAAAATGTCAGCTAATTGCTCAAATTGCTGTATCTTTGATTTTTTAAGCCCTTACGAGACAGCGTGGTTTTAACTCGTAATTTTCGAGTATTGTAAAATAATGTTGAATAAATATTAATAATTTCATTGCATATAAAAATAATTTACACATATTTATCATTTGATTGAATTATGGCGCAATTAAGTTGCCTTGGGTACATACAAAAAAACCACGATGCACTCATTACGGTTTTATTCAAAACCAGCCGTTGGCAGTTATAGTTTTAGTATGAACATTAATTGAAAGTGGTTTGCCATAATAATAATAATAATCGACGGGTTTTGCGTGCACCGCCGACCCCTTGTGCTACCCCACTCGAAGTAAAATACAGCGGTCGACCAGGGTTTGATGGGCGAGGGTTGATTCCTGTCGGGAACTACCCTACTGATTTCAACGAGCAAGAAAATGTAATATTTTAAAACTTAGGATTGCATCAGTGAATACCGTCCCGTGGCGAGCTTAATGTTAAATATGCTAAAAATGATGCTGAGCTTTTAAATGCTAATTTCAGATATGAGTATCAGTTGGATATAATTAAGCAGAAGAAGTCCAAGCCACAAAAAGTTTTGTTATCTAATGCATATGATCATTCAAAAACACAAAAACTTTGATATAAAAAATACACTCAATCAGAAATTTACACACTTGAGAAGTAATCGCAGTTTTTTCTAATCCGCATCTAATAATTTACAAAAAAAATAATATCCACACAACTTCCATGTGGCTTAAATGTTTTCGACTTTGAAGTTTAAATATAAGATAACATAATTAAAATAAAATTTTGGCCATACCTATATATAAATCTAAATTAATAATATCTAAATTAAAGTTATTATCTTAATGTCACTTTCACGTGTTTTTTTTCAATAAATGTACGCATTTATTATTGCATTATATTGTATTATTTATCAACAAAAATACACTAAATAAAACAAATTCCAAGTTTTTATGGGCGAACACTAATATAATATTAATAAAAATCCAAGCACAAAATGACCAAATTTTAAATTAGCACCCACAAAATATTTAATAACTCTTAAAGTAGTACGTTTTTCAATAATCTGATAATCAAGAAGAATGTAGTATATGCCATGTAAATATTTAAATTTCATATTAAAGTCTTAACGATATAAAATTCATACTGAATGTTAATTTGTTTCTTTAACATTTCAATGGCGTTTTTCTCTTCTTTGTTACTATATGGCTTGGATATCTCCTGTTCAACTACATCCTAGTCACTGTATAAATCATGCAACTATTGCATATTGGCAAGCTTAGTATAAAGCAAAAAATTATGATTTATTTTCTAGTATTTATATTAAAGGAACGAACGTTTAACCTACTTTTTGATACCAGTAAAATTGCCAATATTTGACATAGCTATTTTAATTCAAGCGCTGGGCCACAGGGATGATAAATATTTTTTTTTATATATTCAAGCTTTATTTATGTGTTCGTATAAGTATGAATGATGTGTAAATAATAAACACATACTGTCAAGAAATTCCTTGTTTGTAAATAATAAAACTTCGGTATAATGAAGATTACTTATCGATGGCTTAATCTGCAAACCAGCCAACTCTATTTGTGTAATATATTCAAAAACATCAAAAACCTTTTGTGGATGTGTATGCATGTTACTGCATGGAGTTGGCTAACGTGTACGGATGACTTTACGTATTTCTAATTTTTGTGCGATAAAAAAATTAATGCTTTTCGATTATAGATGGAGTAAGCTCGTTTGCAGAAGAATATATCGTAAAATTAAAATGGTTTTGAATTTTTAAAATAATTTTGTAAATATCGTTATATTTTATACTGGGTTTTTAATTAAAAATAACGCAGTTAATGGATAACTAGGCGAGTTAATAAATTATTCTAAGCCAAGGATTGCTGATTAAAATACCATTTCAATGTTGTATTGTATTGTTGTACGTTTAAAAAAATCGATGATTAAAGTCTTTGATTAGGATTAAAAGCAACCCTTCTAACAATACGTCATGATGAACAATCACATTATTGCAATACATTTATTATACTGCTAACATCGCGATTTTCGGTATAAATTTGTCAGTATAAATAACAATACTATTGGTAATATCGATTGTCTATTTATGTACATTTGAAAAAATTGTCATATATATTAAGATAAAACATCGTTGAAACCACAAAATCTTTGATAAACATAAATCCTATTTCAATAACGTCGATGGTACCTAATAATTATATTTTTTAGTAGAGCACATATAATATTTTAATGGGTTGTTTGGATCTCATTGTCCCTCGGTTCGAGTACCCGCCTCTGCCGGTCCAGCCAGCGAGAGGAAGGGGGCTCAGTTACAAAGGGGGTCGTGTGAGGGGGGTACGGGGGGAGATATGGGGTGAAAGCACACCTGGGTTTGCAGCTGCGGGAAGTTTCTCGCAGAGGCATGCAAACGATTCGTCTACGATTATTGATTCCGTCACACACTATATAAAAATAGAAAATATTATTTAATTAACAAAAAGAATGACACATTAAATACCTAATGATTTAACAAAAATATTTTACTGACACTAAAGTACACGTATATTTTTCTATCGCGTTATTTGTTAGCTGTCAAAAATTTTGACCATTTTAAAAGTCAAAGTTTTCTAGTTGCTAACATAACAACTTTTACTGCCAATGTAGAAGTAAAAAATTGCAAAACGTCTATTTAACTTCAAAACTTAGGCCGATTTCCAAAATATCCAGATTTTATTATTCAGAAATATTCCGTTTAAGTGAATCATTTATAAGGATACTCAAATTTAAGCATCTTAATGGATCGACCACAATGATCGCATTCTTGGCCAAGATAATGTAGTATAAGTGGACGCACACTTTGTAGATACGTTCTGAGACCAAAATAATCTTTTTAGTTAGAAGTGTGTATGTAAATGCAAGATTGAAAGCATTTTTTTTTCAAGACCAATTTACAAGATATTTCAATACTGACCGAATTTATACTTTGGAATTGATGTTGATTATTTTGCATTATTTATAACCATATTATTTTTAGACACTTGTCTATGTACACCAATGAATAATTGCTAAATACATTTTCACAATATTCACTTAAATTAAATTAAAAAAAGTCTTCCTTTAGTGAAAACTTACAACCATCTTGAAAAGGAGTCGAATATATAAGATTTAAGTGTGAATTATTAGTTTATCTAAACATTAAAACATACTCATGTGAGATCACTGTTAGCGACCCGGGTTTCGCCTTTTGGTATATTCAGGCTGCATTATGTGTAGAATTTTAAATCAATTCCCATCAAGCACATCAGTCAAAAATATTAACTATTAAAACATACGTATACGTATATTTTTTATAACTTATTGGAGAAAATAAATGATAAAATTCAACTTTGATATTATATGACTGCGTTATACGAAGTCCGAGCGTATACTTATCAATTATTATTGTTATAAAAAACAAGTAAAAGAAAATATATAATTATAACACTTATTCCGCTTCAAGTAATCTATTTTAAATGTCTTGTATATTTTGTTTGATATGAAATAAAAATATGTTTTATCCCATTTTAGTTATTTAACTTAAAAGTGAAAGAAAAAAATCAAATACAACCATGATTCAGTTTAAAAAATATTTTCAAAAATATAATATGTAGATGTATGTTGCTTTATAAATAAGCCGAGTGCATAGAAGAACTATATGATTTACTTCAATGACAATAATTGATTTTAATTATTTAATTAACGTACGGAGGCGAATTGTTACAATAATGCTTTAACGTAGCGCGACGAGTGTGATCGCGGATTCTGATTTTGTAACTGCGCATGTAGGAAATTTTTAGAAGATACTGCGCACTTGGAACATACATTTTTAAAGTACTTCATAAGTATGTACTGCAAATTTATATTGAATAATATTTCCACAAATAATAATACATATTGCTAATATACGAAAATAAATATTTATGTATTAATCAGTAATTATTCTTATCGGTGTTTGTTTTATCATTTCCAGAAAGAAATCTCTTCTTTATAGTTTTAGGAGATAAAAAAAAAGATAGATAAATATGTAAAAATGATCTGTCCTTTTTGTATGAATCTTTTTACATAAATATATTTTTAATTGGTGTGGGTTAAAATACCAATGCAATGTAGATACAGATATGTATAGAGTTAAATAAAGATTAGTATTAATTAAAAATTAGCTTTATTTTTGCTTCTAATGGTGTAATAAAATATATAGCTACATAACAATATAAAAATAATATTATAGTTGAATGGGAGGTTAAAGTGTACGCCTTAAAGTTGGGGAATGCGGGTTTGATTCTCACATCTGCTAAATTTAAAAATCCGGAAATGCAAGATTGGATACCCAATACATTCAGCAGTTGACTGACAATCAATTCTCTTGAAAATAAATCTGCTTTTTATTTTTATAATGCAGAGATTCATATACTTTATTTACGGGGTGTACATATTCATACTGTGAATTTATATGCTTCACTTTCAGAGCTGATATAGAAAAAAAAACGTAGCGTAACAAAACTTCTAAAAAGTTGAGAACAATGATTTATATATTTACCACTATTATTACATATACACAAAAGATAACGAATCTTTAGCATAACTTATATAATTACGCAGCATTTAAGATATTAAAAAAAAAGATTAAAATATTAAATATTAACTACATTGATTCCAAAATTATCTCAATTTTCAGTCTATAAATGTTATAAGTTAAAAAGGATTAAAGTCCGTATTTTGAAATCCGTGACATTTTTAACTTAATAAAACTGTTTGTCAGTAATCTGTGTGACGTACAGGAAGCACAATGAGAGACGTGGGTGGTATTCTATGACAGTAAAAAAATGTACAATAGATCCACGATTATCCTTTTTTCGTATACTGGGCTAGATTTGGCAGACATATTGACGATTCCTGTTTGGGATCTCTGTATAATTAAAAAATATATTCGATATAAACTCTAATATGGATGTATTTAAGAAGTAACACGTAGTAACAAACAAGAAAAAAACGCCATTGAAATTTGTATGAAACAAATTAGCACTTAGCATAAATTTTATGTCATTTAGAGTTTAATGTGAATTTTAAATACTTACATGGCATATACTAGATTTTTTCTGATTATTATATTATTGAAAACTTACTGCTAAGTTATTAAATATTTTGTAGATTCCAATTTAAATTTTGGTCGGTTTGTGATTTGATTTTTATTATTATTAGTTTTCCCCCATACAACCTTGTTTGGTTAGCTTAAATTAATTTAATTTACTTTATATATTTACGATACAAAACAATACAATATTAAGGGCGTACATTTATTGAAAAAAAATGTGAAAGTGATAATAATTAAAATTCAGAATTTTTTTTTAATTACGTAATCTTAAACACAAACTTCAAAGCCGAAAAAGTTTAAGCCATATAAACGTTTTGTAGATACTTAAAAAATAAATTATTACATGTTTTGAATGATATTTAACTCATTCCTTGCTGAAATCGCACTTACATACGTTCGTTGGGTGCTAAAAATTATTATATCCGTTTTAGTTTGTATTATGTTTATTAGGATTTACTTACGATCGAAAAAATGCTGCATGAATAACTCATAAGAATAAGATGATCGCTTTTTTGATACAATGTTTGCTCCTAAAGTGGATAATATGGATCTAGTCAGTGTCAAGATATCTACTCCGAAAGTGGAGTACATGGATCTCCGCAATGTAAAGACGTCTCGACAGATTTTATTTTTTTTCACGAGAATTGTTAAATTGCTCAATCTATGCAGTTCGGCATTTTTAGGTTCTTAAAAATTCGACAGATGTGAGAATCGAAACCACATTCCTCGGATTGAAAGGCGCGCACGCTATCTACCCTACCAGAGATACTTATCATAGTAGTAGTTTGATAAATAAGTACTCTATGCGAAGATTTCCACCGTCAAACTTAACGAGACAATTATTCATATATATGAGCTTGAATTTTAGCATATTAGAGATGACAAAAAAATCCTCTAGCAGTAAGTGTGTTAAAGACTAGAGACAGAGAGTCCCTCACTTAAACTCGAATTAAAAAAGATTTGTATGTATCGTTCAATAAAATACTAAACAATCTAGTATCGCGTCTGCAGTACATTAGTAATCTATATTTTATTAAATTGACAAGGTCACCTTTAAAAATGAGTTGTACATGAATACATTTCATTTATATTTGCTATGAAGCCCACCGTCTGACAACTCAGATAATATTTTTATTTATTTATTGTACAAATCAAAATAAAGGGTGACTATAAAACATTTAAACTAAAAATATGGGACATAAGTTTTATACAGTATCTGAATATTGCATTAATCGATCTTTTTTGATTGCCTGATATATTTGTACATAACCAAACAATGGCATATTAAACTTCTGTGTGTATATTTGTATTGATAAACGATAAAAATAATGTATTTTAATTATAATTTTTATTTATTTAAGTATTTTTCATACTTCCAATGAATTTATTTTTTGAAGAGTCCATCAGTTATTAAAAATTGTCACTTTGATTTCCAAGCCTTTTTATTATTCACGTTAACCTTTTTACTAGTAAGCTATTTTTACTTTTTATTGAGATTATTATTAGTGGCCGCTCCCATTTCAGAATCAAAGGAATACTTGAGACCAAATTCAAATATATATAACTAATAAACTGTCTTCTACCATTTTCTATCTAAAACTTTTCTTTTTCTGAAAGTTACACTCGCTTTTTAAACAGCTTCTCTCCATCCTTCTAGATGCTTTCTAGATGGAAAAGAAGTTGAATGCTAGCTAGTATTCCTACATAAACCATAAGTTAGTCACTTATTCTGTTGATTATTACATAAATTGAAGTATTATAAGAATATGTCTTTTTACTAAATTTGGAAAGTCTTTTCCTTTTTATTTAAGCGGCAAACAAAATATTGCAATATATATTATTAAAATATGATATCAAAAAATATTGCAATTATGTTGCAACCGAAAGATGTGATTCTAAAAACTATGAAAGGTTTTTTATAGGTAATTTTAATTAAGATTTATTTTACTTCTCATCTAGACATTTTTTGTGATTTGAACAGATATACGTAACGACTCTGAATAATAGTAAACTATACAAGTAGTTATTAGGAACTATATTCAAATTCCACGAAGTGTATTTTTTTCATAATAAGTTCAACTTATGTTATATACACCCAGTGATATATCTACATCGCATCCGGGTCGCGGGAAAACACAGAAAATGTCAAACCCATAAAATTAACCCTTTGTGCCGAAATATCGAGATATTTTTTGTGTGTTGTGCGTATCTCTCTAACCCTTTGCGAGCGGGCGCAATTATTGCGCGCAGATTTATTGCCGTTCCGCGTTTGTTCGGCCGGCTGTAACACCCCTATTCACAGGGGCGAGTATAAAAATGTCAAAAACCAAAAATTATAAGCTAAAAGATGTGTTTCAGATTCAAATATATTTACTAAAATATTAATAATAATTAATTTGAATTATAATTTAAATTATCTGTCTGTATTTAATAAGCATGAAACAAAAAAGTAACATTCAGAGAACACGAGAGAATCAATTAAAGCGGCGTTTTATCAACATAAACTTAATTTTAAAATGTTGTATTATTACATATATTAATTATAATTCTTCCGTCTCATTAATTTTGTCGATAACTACTTCAGTTGTAACACCATTGTTAAGTCAATTATTGTAAATAAACGAGTGTAAATTATATATATCGTCGTAAATATTGCAAGAACACGTAACTTGATTGAAGTCACTTTGTAAAATATAGTTTAGTTTTTTGCAATCTCTCATATCATTGGCAAATTTTTGTATTTATACAAATGTTTATAAACGTGTACAAATTATATGTTTATGCGAAAATGTGCCAATGATACAAAAGATTGCAAACAAATGAATCCATACATTATGAAGTAACTTAGTTACGTGTTCTTGCAATATAGGTGACGATATTCATTCTATAATCTTGGTAATGGTACAAGAACTAAAGTGTACGTATATTTATAAGTAGTATTTTATTTTATTAATGTTAAGTCATCACTTAAAGATACGGTTATGATCATTTCTCGACTATTTTGTTCCTGACATTTAATTTTCAGTAATTTTCACTACGACATTGTTTCTATAAAAGAATTTTTTTAAGCTTTTAAGGATCTAGTGAGTACGAAAGTCTTTTTTTTTAAAGCACTGTGCTTAGTAAGATTGAGGAACAGACATAATTTAGTACATCGAAACTGAGATCTTGAATAGATATTTTAAGTTGTTCAACAGCGCCTTGATTTTATTATTTTTTTAAAAACTAATGTAAAAATGTAATAGATAATCGCATATAAGAAAAAATGGTGATATATTTAATGACCACGAAGATTTTAATAAATTTATTATTAAATATTTTAGTTTTTATTAATCTACGTAATAATATTTCTTCATTTTATTTTTAGACATTTGATCACGATTTTGACATTTAATATAATTTTTAATGTGATGATATCTTGTGACTTTGTATATTAAATATTATTATAGCGCCAACTCCATTTATGAATGTTTAGTTCAATCGGGTTTTTTGATCTTAAAACTTAAGTGATGTCACCCGCTGCAACTAAAATGATCTCGCTTTAAATTAGTTAGCATTTTATGGTTATGATACTAATATTAATTAATTAATTAAATTTATTATTGCACGGGCCGTCACTGCAAAAAATGATACACGTCGCGTTCGGTAGCCGAGTTGGGGAACACCGTTCGTGGCGTTTTTTTTTATCATTTATTTAATGGTGTATACTACGCTTAATTTATATCCTCCCGATTCTGTGAAAAGCATAAAAATCGCTTCGGCATAAATCAATATGGCGCATGTCAAACTGAACACTAGATTACAATCAATCTTTCGGAGACATTAGTACCTACATTCTGACGTGGAACACAGTGTGAATTAGGGTGACCAAAATTGATTGCGGAATCATTTTTTGATTGTATTAAATCTTTTGAAACATTTCTAGGTCATCAACTCACAGATCAGTTAAAAAAATATTATTGTTTTATTCTTTCGCCGGGCTGCCTTCGCATGCTGAATATATAGCCAACACGTTGAACTTCTAAAATTTTCTGTAACGGTTCATTGATTTCACCAAACATAACTTGTATTTAATATCTGATCGTCTTCTAAGATTCTAAAATATTACTGATTAGCAATATAAGCGGGAACGATTGACGCGCTCTGGAGGCATTCGCAGCATGTGTCATAGTCAGCCAAAACATTGATGAATAACTTTTACCGTAGCCCAGAGCTGTGTGGTGTTTTCTAATCTACAAGCTTCTTAATTTACACTGCCGTTATAAGATACTTCAAGATAAAAATTATTCTGTTATTACCTGTTATTACGATGTGGAGTCGGATGACTTAAATTTTTAATTTATTTTATAATTTACTACGTTTACCTAATGTATTTATACTGACTTATAAATAATGGATACAGGTATAAATATTTTTTTTTAATTATCAGGCATGAAACGATGAGAGGTTAACTGGTTAACACATACCGTAACATTATTCATTAACACATTCGCTGCGACATGTATGTATTAGTATGGTGTATTGACGCCCCAGGGGCGCCTTTAGCAGCGAACGTGTTAAAGCAATTAAGCGGAGTCGGAGTCGGTCGATTTTTTCCGACTCCGACTCCGACTCCACAGCCCTGGTTATTACTATAATATGTTAAAGTTATTCTAAATTTTATTAAAATAAGCATGGTGATGCAGTAACTCATATGAATAGCCATATTCACACTGTTAGGGTTCATATGCTCCATTTTTAGAGCAGACATGGCAATAAAAATCTATCAAAATAAAAACTAGTATGCGAAGAAGTTTATATAATGTTATTTCATAATTCATTCATTATTTAACAGTTAAATTATTTTGGTAAGGGGGTAGAAACGTTATCGTAAATTAAAAAAAACATCGTTTAAAATGTCTTAATTGAAACATGGACAAAGAAATGACTAAATATAATATGTTTTAATACTAAGTATAAAAATGTCATTCATATAGTATGTAACGTAGTGCTGAAGAATTTGGTGAACCCCTATTGGAATAAAAAAGCTTATAGAGTTCTTAAAATTTCAATTCTGGTTCCACCTTAAAACGTACGTAGGCCTAATTATATTTTTATCTAGTGCAACTAGAAGTCGATAATATTAACTCTTCTATAAAATACCGTGAATAATATGGTAATCGATTTGATCTCTCGTCAAAGTAGCACAATATGGGTATTCTGCATTACATTTTAATGATGCGTTTCGACAGTTGAAATTAAAGGGTGAAATATTATGTATGGTTGGTTTTCAGTGAAACATCATTAAATAACAGATATAAAACTTTTAAAATGACAAGCCCTAGAAAAATAATAAAAAGTATAATACAATTTCTTTTTGCAATTGTACGCTAGTTACAAGCTACAATTATAGGAGAGTGATGGAAGCAGAAGAGAAACACTAATTTATCTGTATAGCACAATTAAATGTCTGTAAATTTGTATAATGATATCCTAATGTCTAATATTTTTTATCCAAGTGGTGAATGTATAGGTTTTGGATTTAAGTAGTCAATAGATCAATAAATTCAGTACGTAGCAATATAGATTATGTATAAACCATATGTGACATTGTATAAAAATAAATAAAAAAGAGTCGCATGTAATTGATTTATTTTTTCTTAATATTTATGATATTTTAATGATACACAGCTATTCAATATTATACCATGTCCGCTCCGAATTTGGCCTATATGGATTAACACTGTGTGAAGATGTCCACCCTAGAACTGAAGTACAATATATGGATCTCTAATATGCGAAGACATTTGATATCTTGAGAGATTATTTTTCATATGACTTGATTTTCAGCAAACTGCTAAAAATGACCATCCCTTCTTGTATTTTTGTATTTTAAAAAAATACAGCATAACAAAAATATTATTTATGTAAATCGAATCTGCAATTCTGAGAATTAAGGGACGTACTCTAACCTCTCGACTATTAGGAGTACAATAATAATGAGTAAAGATGTACAATTTTTTAATAATTTTGAAAAATAACCCAAACTAAGGCGTACACATTTTATAATACTAAGGGTAAAAATATTCACTGGTAAAACCCATTGAATTTGCTTTCTAGCCATGACGTATTTTTAAATCAATGTTACTAACATATGTTTCATGGAAACAATTATATTTATCTTATATTCATTACGAGGGTAAATTTTTGTATCGAAATGAGAACAGTATATTTTCCACTCATATTTAAATGAATATAAATGATCTAATAGAAAGAAAATAAACTATCAAGCACATTAGGTATTATTGTTTCAAAATATTAATTATTTTTACGAACAAACATATTCTTAATACAGAACGTTGCTATCGTGTGTCCTTAATTTAAAATGTTAACTGAAAGATAAAATCAATATTTTAAAATATAATTTGAGATCTCTTGGCTTTCTGTTTGAGACACGTGTTCAATGTTTAATAGACTCAGCTAGGTTAATATTTTGATATGAAAATATTTGATATTTCACAAAGCATAGTGAATTTGAAAACTTCAAGAGTAAATGAATTCGGAAAAAAATCTTTTATCCGTTCGCAGAAAGAAAAATAATCACGTGCATGTAATGTAAATATAAAATGGCAAAAATTAGCCAAAGCTGGTACAAAAAAGAGATTAAGTATTTGATAATTCAAGAAGCGTGAGTGATAATATCAGAATTATTATAATTGTGTGATAAGCTAAATATGTTTTTAAACCATTCGTAGATGATTAGTAGAAAGTATCGTTAATACTATCAATTGAGAATGTACTATTCTCAACTCCACCATATATTTAAAATATGCGAATATTTAAGCCCATAATAAATTGTGATATTCGACGCTATGGGTAAGAACTCTCGTGTAAAAAGTTTTTCGATCACCCGTTTTATATATTCACTGATTTATTACGTGAAATTTTCTAGCCTTTTTCTAAGTATCTTGTTTTTAGAGTATACTTGTTTTAATTATGCAAATATTATTGCCTGTAAAATATACTGGCATTTTTTTCCTTATTAAAAGACGTCTATCGTTTTCAGGTGCTCTTGTGCACTCCACAATCTGGGCATCAGCACAGTGCGGCCCTGTTGATACAGCTTTTAATTTTTGGTAACTTCAAAGTCTGTGTACATTAATAAGGTGCAGAAATCTGGTCTTTATGCAGTTGTCGATTTGAAACTATATATCCAAGATTGTTTCCTCAATGGTTTACGCAATTGGTTGGCAATCAATTATTATGAAAAATCGAACAAGAATAGTTTTTAAAATCTGGGAATTCGTATGCTCCATTATTGACAATTTTGCATTGCGGATATTTTATACGTTTAACTTTTGAAGCAGAAATGATAAATATTTATTAATATATTTGTTTCAAAATGTGATACTTATCATAATAGGGATCGATAAAACTATTTATCATCAACATCAAAAAACATCAATGAAAACGATTTATTATGCTAATATTAATTTAGTATTAAAAACAACAATCCCACAGTATGTTTTTATATTTATAAGATTACTTAAATATAAATAATATTTAATAGTATAGTACTGATAAAAAATCATATTAAAAATTAATGGTTTTATTAATTAGTCATAAAAACTTTTCGAATGTATAATAAAACTCATATTTTGCATACTAATAATTAAAAACATAATATTAATGTGGCTTGAGTAACACATGATTAAGCATATAGGAGTTTTTAAATAGTTTGTTGAGTGACAGTTATTTTTTTGTTTTCAATAATTGTTAATTTATTTGATAATAGTGTAAGCGCTCAATTTTTTGCAATCGATCTATAAGCAGTACTTTATTTGTGTAAGGACGAGTATGTTATGTACCTGGCCTTTCGGTGTTCGGCTTCAATAATATTAAATCTCACGTCAATCATTTGTGTCTTCTAGATTCTCTGCTTCGCTGTGGATTATTTCCACGAAAACTGGAGTATATTATTTATTATAAGGGATGCAGAATCACACGAGTCAGAAATTGCCAATGTTTCCGACATCAACTTATTATTTATTGTGTTATTACAACCGTATAATCTCGCCAATATTGCAAGAACACGTAACACGAGTTTTTGGCTTAAGTCACTTTATAAAGTATACTTCTATTTTTGCAATCTCTTACTAGCATATTTTCGCATTATCACATTCTATGTACACATTTTATAAACATAGGTATAAATATACAAAAATGTGGCAATGATACGAGTTTGCAAAAATGTATCTATAAAAAGTGACTTAAACCAATATATTGAGTTACGTCCTGATGTAATATTTACGAGAATAACCATTCTTCTAAATTAAAACTGATATTATAGTATAATTAATCAGTATTATTGTACAAGGTTACTTTATCTGTAAAAGTCATACAGAAATGCCAGCTGTACGTTTAACGAACAATATTAATTATTATTAAAGTATATACAAAATTAGTTTCTTCTCATTTGCAGCTATAATATTCATTCCATATCTTTTTCCTAAGTATTTATATCGTCGCTGATATTGCAGGGACACATAATTTGAATTATTGGTTTAACTCACTTTGTAAAGTATAATTTTATTTTTGGAATCTCTCGTTTCATTGAAACATTTTTGTATTAAGACATGTATTTATAAAACGTGTAAAATTATATGGTAATGCAAAAATATGCCATTGATACAAGAGATTACAATAAATTAAACTGTAGTTTACAAATTGACTCAAACAAAATAATCGAGTTATGTGTTCCTGCAATACTAATGGCGTTTTCAATTATGATGTTACAAATATTTTAGTATATGTCCTGTTAAAAAAAATGATCACCAGGAATTATTACTAATGTATTAAAACTTGTGATAAAACTGTCAGAGCAGAGTATTTTAGAGTGCAATTTGGCACTTCATCATTTTAAGCATTGTCATAATTCTACAGTCTTTTTCTTATTCAAAAATCTTCTATGGTATTTTTGTAACCATCCTGAAAAAATCATCGATCTAATCAAGATCACCAACCTCCTTGTCATTTTATCAATACATTATTTTTTTTTGTAAATCTACCAACAAATAAATTTGCTTCATATCATTCATTGTCATATTTATTAAATTAAGTTATAAATCTTGATTCACATATAGTATAATATTCGAAGCTATATTTTATACGTAAGTAGATATTTTTTATCAATCTTTGTTGTCAAGATTCGACACTGTATCAACAAACTTTAGACAAGAGCCAAAAAGACAATAAAATTGATAAACAACTCAAAAACCTACAAACTGTTTTATTAATTAAGAATTATTTTTTGTTTGAAATTAAAATAATCTGGGTAAGTTTGTGCCGTAAAATTGACCGACTAATAAATTATCAGAGCATTTTTAAACAAAAGTCAGTGGATTTTTTTATTATTTATTAGTACTATATTTTAAATATGATCCTTTATGTTCGAATAGTTTTACCACAACAATTAATACCTTGGTTAATACAATACTATAACAGATAAATATTGATCTCCTCTGCCAGGTAAAAGTTCTCAGGATTTGCAAAAATATGTAGGGGAGCTTAACAACAAAAAAAAAGTGTAACCGAAGACCTCTAGTCCAATGAGACCTTCGGGACCCTACCAGACCCAATGACGCCGACAAACGCAGAAAGCAAACAACTCCGAAACTGCCAGGTAAAAATATCCATCGCTAGATTAACCTAACTCAAAACACACGGTTTTGGAATGGATTTTTGTTCGAAAACGGGGTAGGAAGATTATCCGCTTGATTTTGCTGATATTTTTGGCATTTCGGATTATTTTCATTGTATACTTTGAGGATAATTGCGATTTCGAAAACTCAAACTAGCAGATTGAATAATAAATTAAATATTCAATTTAAATTATCCAAATTGTATTACTTGGTAGACAACTAATATGTTAAGAGAGTGGAAATTTCTTACAATAAATGACTTTTAAAAGTAAAATGTCATGGTTTTTTTTGTAAATTGATTAAAAAATCATATTTGAATAGATTTAGTAAGTAAATAATAAATTTAATTGTTTTCTGTTCCATTTCTACATAAAAAAATCTATTGTGAAAGTATTTCATTATTAATCTATTCCGACTTATTATACAATTATAAATGTTTAAGGATTATTATTCAAATTAACCTAACGTATAATATTTAAAATAGATCGGTTATATTATGATAAACGTCACAAATTGCGTATATATATCATATTTACGAATAAGGTAACATTTATGTTACGGCTGTGAAACTGAAACATTAAAATTTTCAAAATACTGATTTATCATTAAAGAGTTTGACGATGAACATCTCAGTCAAGTAATTATACATTTATATTAATATTTTCGTCAGAAATAAACGATTTTTTTTGCTATATTTGCTCATAAACCACATGGAGCTAACAATTTAAAAGTGTTTTTTCTGGAAATTGAGCATATGGTTCTTCAAAATGTGAATCTGGTCAGGAATATATGAAGGAGAAAGTCAATATTTCTTGCTGGAGTAAAATATCAAAACGTAATAAACGGAAAAAAATGTGTAATCAGCCATGATTTGGAAGGTTTTAAACATCATATAATATACAAATGTCTTATCAGTAGCTTATAGGTTTGTGTGCGTATTTTGGAGCCGGATATTAAATTTTCAATTCCAACATCCGCTAGATGTTTAAAAATCGAAAAATACATGACTCATTCAATTGGAGGATAGCCAATTCTCGAGAAAAATAACCCGATAAAACATTATTTTACGTTACGGAGATCCGGTAGATTCATATATGTCATATGAATAAATATGCATCCATACGCAACGGACATCTTCGCGCTGTTGAAATCCGTATGCAACACTATCAGAGCGGACATGGTAATATAAATACATAAGTAAACATTTAAGTAAAAAAATTATAAGTTTTGTTCGACATCTTCTGGTTTACGATGACCTATATTTTTTATTAATTAAGTGAAATTGCAAAATGTGCCACATTATAAAAGTTTTTATGAATAAGTTATTTAATTTGTAATTGTTTTTATAAAAGGTGAAAACATAATGTAATGATAATGTCAGATGACTTAAAGAAAACATACAACTTAACAAAAGTGATGAAAAATGAAAGTATGAATGGGCTCCGTATATCATGTCAGGTGTTTCATTCAAGCAACAATTTCCGATACAATCAAATACAATATAAAGGCAAAGGTGTTTAATCTGAATTGTCAAAAAACCCTTGCATGGATACGCGAGTCTAATAAAAGAGTCCATGCTAATATTACAATAATGCTAATACAAGGCACTTGCGCAATAAATATTCAGGTAAACATTTATGAATTCTTGTTGTAAAACGGAAAATGGTAGTATTGTTGGCACACGCACCAAAATAAATGCATAATTCATTAGAAGGGGAATGCTGGACTCGACCGGGTCACCTTTGTGCAAAGATTCTGATTTCGGGGGCTCTATTTTTACGCTGTAGAACCAGTGGTGTAACACTGATAATTAAAGCGAGCCGGTTCGCAAGTGCCAAACATTATTACAGCAATGATCATGCTGATACTGAAACAAAACTATTCGTGTATTACGTAAATTGTCGTCATCATATGAAATGACGAAACCAACGATTTTGTACTGAGTTAGTTATAAACTAAATCAGCTTAAACTAGTGATAATTTTTGTAGAAATCAGTTGACTTTAGTCGGTTGCTGTTCGTTATAAAATTTTTGACCATTTGAATGCGAAATAATAAACGTTAGCGGTAACACCAAAATTAATATGCTAACGACAATCATTCCGAGTTTTTATTTCTAGGTATTTTAAATTTCAGTAAGATTGATAGTACGCAATAGTAAAATAATACAATCTAAATTATATCAAAAATTTTATCATTTATATACTGGTTTTTATCGCTAGGTTATTAAAAACATCAAAATTCAAATTAATTTGTCTAAATGTTGACTTTGTCGTTGTGAAATCATTATCAAGATTATGTGTATGTTTATAAATAAATGCACTAGATCTTTTTTTTAGGAAAAAAATTAAATAATTCCTGTTTTCAGAGGCGTAAATAGCCTATGGCCAACATGGCCACGATCATAGGCGCCAAAATGATTGAGTATTTTTTATTTAATTAAATTATATATTCAAGTCCTTTTAATCCAAATTGAGTTTATCGATCTTTTGGCCTACAAAGTGAGATAAACTATAATTATTGATTTCAAGTTTTAAAACGCAAAAAATAAAATTACTTGAATAACACATTCTTCTATAATAATTACTGTACTTCATTTTTTATATGATATGAATATCGCATACGTGTATTTTCTAATGCATTTTAATGGAATTGAATACTCTTGCATATATTATAGATCCCATTACTCAATAAACAAAGGCGTAAATGAAGCGCTTTTTGTTGACTGGCTATAGGCGCCATAATTTATAGTTACGTCCAACGTTCTCTCTAAGGTGTGCGCAAGTGCGGCCGCACATCAGTTAAAAATTTCTCGCACACATGTTTTGATCCTTCGCACACATTTCAAAGAAAGGAACTTGTAACCATATTTTTGTTTTG
>JAGVSQ010004527.1:0-19241 GCA_022683975.1 Rhyacophila evoluta
GTAATAATTTCGGATAACGAGATTATTAATTAAATATGATACATGTTATTATAAACGTTAATTATAATAACATGTAATCAAATAAATATATTTCGAATTGCTTATATTTGACAATACTATTATTATCAGTTGAGGTATTCCGAATTAAAAACACGCTCTACGAGTAAGCATATTAACTCTTTGACTGCTAAACAATGATATCAGAAGATAAATGCTTACAACGGTCGTTTTCCGTCTTTGTGCATAGATCATAGATTTCCAATCTTTTTTAGACTGCAGCTCCCTTTTTAAAGAAAAAAATACTCAAAATAACTCAACGCCCCCTCACATTTTTTTAGTACTCACACAATATTAAACAATGTTTAGTTACTTCCAAAACTTAAAGTTTTTCTTTTTTTTTAGCTCGAGTAATAGAAACCAACAACTCCTAAATGCTTAGTTAATTAATAAAAAATTCTCTTTTTTTTTTTTACTCGCGCAATCTAATTATTAACTTCTACATAGAGCCAGCTCCTTCCGAAATTATAAGCCTCCTCTAGACCGCCTAAACGCCCCTAAATGCTTCTGAAGCGACTACCACCCACTTTTTGAATCTATAGTCTAGATATTTACAAACATCACTCAAATTAAATGTGAAAAGTCGTACTTTTTATAATAAGGACAGTGTTTTTTAACCAGTAATACAAATAAATGGTTCTCCGCGATTATTTTATTTGGTAGGATTTTAAAATTTCAAAAACATCGTAGCCGCTAAATATAAAATTTGGGTAAATTATTTATTAGTATCAATACGAATTAAAAACGTGATCATGGGCCATAAAAAAGCGGAGTGTCTCACTCTCGATCCAAAGCACTATTACAGCTCTAGTCAAATTGTTACATTAAATCCGATATATTATTTCTTTGAACGTTGTATTTATTATTTTAAAATATGTAGAAATATGATATTACGATCTCGTTATCCTTGCAATATTATTTAAATTTAAATTTATTTTCCGCTGTAAGTGGTAATAAAGAAGGTAATGAATTAGTATAATCCCCGCATGTGATTCCGCGTGACGCATTGTCACTCGAGTTGCGTCCACGCTATCTCACCGATGGCACACGCCGTCAAAGCCCGCTGCATAACAATCACCGCATCCTCCCGCGAACACGTCCTGTTATTTATTTGCTAGCGAAATCGACTTTTTAGATACTCTCACTACTTTATCGGCGGCGGCAGGATTTCATTCACGTCTTGCGCGTGCTGTCGCGTCCTTACTAACTTATTACGTCGGTAATTATCAAGTCACCTTAGCTTATAAAAAAAGCTTCCGATTGATTGAGGCAATCTAGAATAGTTAGTACTTTGTTTTTTATAAAGACATATTATGTTAAACTTTTTTTATTAGCTTTTGAAATAATACGTTCATTTTATATCAGCGATATTTTAATTTTTCTCTCTTTGTATTCTTGTAAGTAAACGGATTCATTACAGCTTTTTAAATTCACATCAGCTTTTGCAAACAATTGTATGTTTTATTACTTGTAAAAAACAATTCGCTGTAACAAACTACGAGAATATTAAAAAATGCTAAGGGTAATTCCCATGTTTCATTCTAAGACGGAAAGAGTATTAGCCACCACAATGAAGAAATAAGTATAATTCATTATAAGTGTTTAATAAGTAAAGCTGTGGATTTTAAACAATATTACAATTGCAGGAGTCAATTCCGCAACCTCTGGCTCGATAGCATGCACACTAACCTTTCAGTCAACGGCGGAAACAATTATTATAACTATTTATTGTACCAAGATGTACAATTTTACTGGGAAATAATTATTATTTGAGGAAATCGTTTTGTTGTTATCACGTTTTAAATAACTATCTAAGTATTCGTAAGTATGAAATGGATATATCCGAGAAGTTTTCATGTAGATTTGTTTTTAATCAGTGGCAGTCTGGACAACTTTTCACTTAATAATATTTTTTAAATGCATTTTATAAAACATTTATCAAGTTAATGTTATTACGATTACGTAATAACAATATGATATCAGCAGTATGAGATGATATGATTGAATCCGTATTTCTATTGCAATTATTGTAATCAATTGAGGCATAGTTTTTTCGATGATTTGTTGTACTGTACCAACGTATCTGAAATGCATCGCATTAAAATCTATTACAAATCGGTAATTATCAAACATTAATCTTTATTTCATTCAATTTTAATTCTATAAAAACAGCTGATATTTCATCGTTGAATTAAAATAATTATCTTCGGCTAGGCGACTTGATTAAAATCAAATAATATTTTTTGTTTGCCATCTGCCCGTCCTACTATATGATAATTAATAATGATATCTGTCGAAAATACAACCGTACACTGAGTATCGAAAATAAATACTTATATCCAACACTGAGGATGAGGTAAACCACATGATGAAAGAAGAAGCAAACAACAAACAATTTAATAATGTATTTTACTATAATAAGAACGCAATAATCACATCTCAGTACGCAAAACAAGTTCTCCTAAACTAACGTAAATGATTTGACATCTAAATGTTATTAATAATTGATATTTATTAACGTGACATAAAATATTAAATTAAAATATTTAAGAGTAACTGAATTGGGAAAACATTATACACACGGTAAAACCTATTAGAAAATATTATATTTTATTATTGTTAAAATGATTATCAAATAAAAAAATTGATTATTTTTCTTTGTTTTTTTCATAATAACTACGATGAGTTTTTAAGCTTTGTATCATACATAATAATGTATCTTTATTATTAGCTTAGTATTAACATCCTTTTCAACGTTTTTACTGGTCTGGTTTGATTCGAAGATGGTGATCCCAGATTAAATTGTGACCACTGGTACCACGCCTACGTATAGCCGTACCGCAAATTGTCCGTTCTGGGAAATAATACATTTATGTGCACACTGGCTAAATTTTATTATGTTATAAAATTACTTAAACAAAAGACTCTGAGAAACGTATTTATAGTGTAATAATGTATATTATAAACATTTGTAGGTTGTTATGTAGTATATTACAATTACAACACGAAAGCAAAGTTGACATAAAAATTTAATGGACACAACTGTCGTGCTTAAACAAACTGATTGATTTGTGAGGAGCATTGAGTACATACCCAAAATGCAAAAATGTTTCTTAGACGATTATTTTAAACGTAACAACTATTATAAAAAATAGTATAAAAAGTAATGTGAGTTAGTTATGTTATACATTATAAATAAACATTTCTTACAATAAAGTATTGATATGTTTTTTTTATTTGTTATTTTTTTGAATATGTATAAAGTAGTGTATTGAATTAGTGGTATGCGTAATAAAATTAAGAAAATAGTATGATATGATCTCTTCGAAAAGAGTTCTAATAGATATTATTTAACCGACAGTTTAAAATTACTCTTTCATTACATAATAGGTAGAAGTCTCCGATTAAAAAGATTATAATAATTATTTCAAGTAAATAAGACTCTTTTACGTTTATTTGTATAGTAATAGTATATTATATGATATTAAAGTGTCCGGTTTTATTTATAGCTGTACAAACTGTGCCTTCTAAAGTACACTGAACCGGATATACTCTAGCCTCACCTCTCAATACAGCCTCTTTGGTGTGACATCAAATAGACTCGTCGCATTGCTTTATAATGGAGACAACGAGTATTTTTAACATAATATTAAGTTTTCCGAGAATAATCCTTCAGTAATGCTAATTTATAAATAGACTTTTACGAGACTTTGTCTAATAAAAAAAAACAAATCCATGTAGGTATTCGTGGACGTGGCCAAATTAAAAAAAACTCGAAAGAAATAAGCAAGTACCCTTTCTAAGTATATTTAATATATGATAATACACAACAAATTGTGGTAGGTACTCGTCATTGTATAATGTCAAGCAAATACATTTTACATTTTTTTTATTTATTAAACCAATGTTTTTTTATAAAATGGTATACGTGCCTCATAATCTTGTATTGAATTGATTTAAAAATGCATTATTTAAAAAAAATTTTTTATTAATAATTAGCCATAATTTATTCCTAAGTTGACTGATTGATGCGCTTGCTGAAGAAGCTTCCAATACAGATAGTTATTTTTGTATGTAAATTAAATATACAACATGGAGCTCAATAAAAATCTCATTTATAACTTATCCACTTTTTACAATAAAAGCAATTAAGTTCTATGTAACAGAATAGAGATAATATGTCGGGAGTCGTACGGAGACATAAATAATTAATAGTATAAATTAAACTTTACATAAATTATAATAATACTGATGAATAAATCTCACATTGCGTTATCTTTTTATTTTTTTATTAAAGTTTATGTATGTATATTAGATATCATAGATAGTCACTTTAGTGGTTGATTGCACGCGGGTTTCAGTGACTGCTTCAAATAAATCCAGCAACTGTGTAAGGATTTAAAAAAAGACCAAATACACAATGGGTTAAAATGTGTATTGATAAGCGATCAATTATTGTAAAAATAAACTGTCACAATAAGTCTTAGCATTGTGGATTTCGATAAGCTTTAAATTAAGAGCGGATGTGGTCAAATATAAATATGTCTCTTTTAATACCTCCATTAATAACAAACATTGATATTATAATATTATTATTAATCGAACGTAGTATTATTTTATTATAACGTAGTATCATAAAAACATCATTAAGTAAGTAAAATATATTTACGTTCTATTCATAATGAGCTTTAAAAGCTAGTTTGTTGAAATTTGAACAAGTAGAGATACCCGATCATTTATTTAATAACACAGTTTTATTGTATCATATTTAAAGGTTCATTGGTAAATATTTACACAATATCACTAATTGCCTTCCTTGGAAAAAACTAGTGGTTTTTTTTCTTGTATAAACGTGTTGCCTAATATTACGGAAACAACTGCGATAAATTATAATATTTTAATTAATAGCCATAAATTTTAACAGATATTGCATAAATCGTTTAATTGTTTGATAGTTCCAAATTCAAAAATGATTTTTAAGCAGTCTTAAAAATTTCCATGTGTCAAGTAATTAGTTCTGACATGCAAGTTGTTAAATATTCTATATATTTTCTTTTAAGACAGTCATTTATAGCATAAATACGATAGTTAAGAATTTATTAGATAACCATAAATTTGAATTATCCGATCAAATGATTATCAGTTTATTTGTTTCACTGTGCTTAAAACGACGATGAGTTTTTTATTTTCCTAAATGAATTAGTCATTTAATTATATGGATTTATAATACAAAGAACTGATATATGTATTTACATATTCGTTTTGTCAGCGTAGCAATCTATTAATTTATAATCTTCCAAGTTTTTCTTTCGAAGGTTAGATCGGCCTACAGATAAATTTATTAATGGTTTTCTTTCCATTTAAAGTTTTATGAAAGACAATACGAAAATGTATTAATTTACAGTGTGACCTTTATGTGATTCAAATGACACGTTCGCCATTTTAGCAATGCGAAATAAATCATAAACTAAATAATTGTATTCGTAATTATACATCGAGCTATTTAAAAACTATCAAACTTTGTTTCTTTTCATAAATATCATAAAATACAATAGCTTACTAAAAATTGGATTTTTTTGTTTTGTTTATATAAAATCTTCAATATTAATGTTGTGTGCTACAGAATAGTTTCCATGAGATATAACAAATCTGTGCTAACGTTTATTTCAACATTCTAAACTTCCCTAGGATACAATTTTTAGAATTACGTTTAACTAATTTGCCTTTATTTCTTCGTAAAATGCCAAGTCACAATATAGAAAATTTATTTTTTAAATATTGTTTTTATTAGCATTTAAATTCCAACGGATAAACAAAACTGTTTCATGTCGGTATTCAAGATTAACTTTTTATCAATGTGTGAATAAATTAACCACACTAGGTGTAAGTAATACTATAATTTACATTCTCATTTGTTACACCTTGTTAACTATTGAAGTTGACAGAACCGTTATTGAGCATTTACTTGTATTGGTCCTGTATTAACATTATTATATAGTATATCTGTATCAATCTTTATTAAGTACGTAAGTCTTATGTATTATCTTATTTGGGGATATATTAAGTAAATTGGGTATTTGGCGCTAAGAATATGTTCATAATAAACAGGCATGTAAAAATATAATTTGCATTTAAATCTACTTTTTTCGACTTTTTTAGGAATTCGAATAATCAGATATTATTAAGATTAAATCAGAAGATTAAAGACTGTTACATTATTAGAAAAATAAATTAAATATAACTTAATTATAGTACTTGACAATTGAATTTGTTAATATAAATATAATAATAAAGTAATAGTCTCTCCGATAAGCTAAAAGTTAGCGTGCGCGCCTCACGTCCGGATAATGCAGGTTCGATTCCCATGTCTACTGGACTGGACGCCCAATTTTTTGTACCATTATCCGATACCCAATCAATTTCGTATCAACCAAAAGTAAAGACATGTCCAGAAAAATCAATTTGTCTAGAAATGTCTTTACATCGCGATGATCCATATACTCCAATTTCAACGCGATGGTGATTAAACAATAAGTTTATTATAAATGAATTTGTAAGACTAAGTACCAATTCTCAGTCCATATATATTTTATAAACTACACTTTGTTTTTGTGATTTCTTTCATACCGTACCAATATTGTTAATAGATAAGTAATCTTGAATACGAACACAATTTAAATACGGCTGACCTTAAAAGGGTCCATAAATATTTACGAGTATGGCTACACAACCCCCTGCGGGTTGATAACACCTACCTGAGAGGCATTTACTTACAGCATTATCATTATATGCTTAACGAATGTTTATTTCGAATTAATTTCACACGACGCCATGCTAATAGATCGATAAAACATGATCCAATCACGACTTTTTCACGGCGCTTTTTAAAAGACCACGTAGTTATCAGTGGCGTGCACAATGGTCAACCTAAAATTATAAAAAAACATGTTTATATTGTTTAAAATACACGCAAAAAAAAATCATGTACAGTTACCACTACACTTTTTATAGACGTACCGGCACAACTCTAAGTAATTCAAAAAATCTTAGCCTAAGAAAAATTCATTCGCTACATTTTAACTGGCGACAGAAACTAAATTTTATATTCCGATTTTCAACTGGAATAAGCAAGAGATTATATTATATTATATCTAAATAAACTGCTCTTAAAATAAAAAAAAACATAACTTTTAAAGTGGTTTAAAACTATTTTACTTTCCTTATCCGCTACGTAGAGCATATGGCTACCCCTTGGAGCCTGTAAGATTCTTTGTTTTTTACTTTTTGATTCGAGAATGAGTTAATTTGCATATATCGAGATCTTGATAGCATATCTTCAACTCCACCAAATACTGTGGACAGCACCCGACTGACTGAAATTCCATCGGTTGGAAGAAAATACGAGCAGAGTTTTTGACTCCTAGGGCATCCGCAATACGTGTCTTGGTATGATTCTGCTTAATCACATAACTTTGACTTATATATATTAAAATTGGTTTTACAGGCAATGTAGTTTTGCCGTTAAATTTTTCCTATTCATTCACATCATTTACCAAGTCAAATTTATCTCTAGAATTATAATCAACCGTTGTAAAATTTAGTTCAGTCAAATAAATGCATTATATTCTTACTGTGTATTCGTATTGAATCTGTGAATTATTTCAGCATTTACTCCTACGTAAAAAATCATACGTATACCACTGGTTGTAATCAATACCAACGGCCTATTTCAAGGACGTCCAATCATTTTATAATTGATGCTTTGCAGCATAATCTGTTTTAAGGCGCTATCTGGAAGACAAAAAACGCCTTTTCTTATGATTCATTCTTAAAGTGGCCGCTGACTCGAATAATAATTATTATAACACCTCTAAAATGCATTTGACACCTTGATTTTAAAACGTTTGCGCGATGATGAATCAAATAAAAACTTACTGACAGCTGTCTAAGTTGAATGCAATCAATGAAATCATCCGTTGTTTTATAGACTTCATCCCATTCACAAGTTATAATTGATTGCATTATCTGCAATATTTTAACTAAAGAAGGATTTATTTATATCTTGTCTTATTCTTGGTACAACATTTTTATTTTAATTTATAAATAAACAGAGATAATCATATTGAATGATAACTATATATCCATCCAGTTCTGTATTTTCGGATTTTGTAAATCCGATAGATTGAGAATTGAACTCGCATTCTTTGGATTGCCAGACGAGCTCGGTACCAACTACGCTACCTGGGAGACAAAATTCTTTTAGAGATAAAATTCTGTTTTAATCGTTATTTACGACCCAGGTTTCGTTTTTCAAAGCTGCCTAAAGTTGTTAGGGCAAAAATTTGATTACAAATGTATTAGATAAGCAGTCTATAATTTTGGAAATTTCAATTAGTTGTGTATTTAAATGTATTATCATTGAGCATTTGTGTCAATTGACGGTATACACATATATTTAACTATTGTGTACTACGTGTACAAAGTAACTTCATAATCAAAATCTTCATATATGTCGTAGATTCTGTAAATATCAACACATTATTTTCTACGACGACTATTAGTCAAGAGCTTAACCTGATGAAGGCTCAGGACATTATCAAGGATTTATTTAAATATTTTTTCAGGCATACCAACGGTCTTGAGTTGGTGCTTTGTGTTTCTTAGCAATTTGAAAGTTCACATAATTATCATATTTTATCTTTTTAAACTAAAACTTCATGATAAAGTGATCTTATGTTGAGGGAATTATTTTTATATTAATAGTTTATCTAACTAAACATGCACGTATTCAAAATTCAACAAAAAACTAACTTCTTTCATAGTTATATACGCACATTAATTAATTTGTAATACGTGTAAAATTGAGCATAAATGTTACACAGTCAATTTGCAATCGTTAATTAATATCTAGTTTTAGTATCAATTAATCAAATTACTTTGATTTATGAACTGTTTCCGCCGACAACGTTCATTTTTTGTGATGATATCGAAGAATGTTATAAATAATTTCGATTTCAACATCACACAATTTAAAGGACGCAGAAATCTATGATGTTATGTTTTTTATGATTGCCAAATCAAAAATAACAATAATTTCATTTTATTCTCATTTACAAATTTTTTTTTATCAATATCAATTGACCATATACAAATCATTACAAATATACATCTCTGGTGAAACATTATGAAAGATGTTGTTAAGATTTATACCTTAATAACCAAATTTCAAATTAACGGACTACTATGACATTTTCCATTAATCTATCAATATCCCCAAGCTCCTCGTTCTTTTGCTCAGACAAAAGCTCATTCCGAAGTTTTAAAAAGAAATTATAGAAAATTACTGTATTCAACAGATGTGTATGCATAAATTACTTTACATTTATTCATTTGGGAATTAGTTATGTGAAGATTAATAAGCCATAGATCCGAATCGCTTCAAACCGAAGGTCACGGATTGAAATACCACAACTTCATAAAAATCTATACATTTGAAATACTTATTTACATCTAGAGATAAAATAAATAAAATCAATGGAATCAATCATTTTCCATTCGTTCATGATATTATTTCCACACTAGAGATTTGCATGCTTTACTATAGGCATGAAAGCGGTAATTTACTGTTTATTTTTAATTTTAAGATTCTTATTGAATTAGAATTGAAAAATAACAATATTTATATAACTATAAATGGAATGTTTAAAAGTTGTATTTAGATTTGCTATGTATGTGGTTTACAATCAAATTAATATTTATTGTGCATATTGCATACGTTTTATAAGAATATACTTACACACATTGTTGGTGGATAATTTTGAGTTTTAAATAATGATGCAAATAGAATTATACAAAATTTAAAAACATCAAGATTTTAAATAATTTAGTAAAGTATTGTTGAATGTGTCTATTGGACCAATATAAAGGTATGCTATTTAAAAGCTTTCGCGATGTTAAAACATCAAAAAAGCTTCCTGGAAATGTATCGGTGATGCCAAAGTCGAGCGGTAGATTCAAATCTTTTCAACTGAGAAAAAACGGGCACCGAAATCGATTTCTGTTTTGTATCACCCGCGAGACGAACAAAAAAAATACACCTCACCCCCTCTCTCGCATCATAAAGGTTGATATTTATTTTTTGTGTCGCCATTCTCTCAAAGGTTTATTCGCTTTCGTATTGTGTTATTGTTCGCGTGTATGGGTTTGTCCGTCCTTTATGCGGTCATTTTAACAAGACAACGACAAGTTATCTCCGAGCACAATAAAATAAAAATAGATATAACTTACAAATAAAATATCTATTAAAAAAACGATACGCATTAATCAATTCTCATTAAATAAAAATCTATTAAAATTTGTATCAAGTAAATATGCAAAGTTTCATTATTAATCATTACTAAAATAGTTTGAAACATGACTTCATATTTTATTGAAAATTATAACACTAAAATACATTGTTGAAAACTTAAATACACCTATGGCTAATTTGCAAATAAAATTATTTATAAGACTAATGTTTTTGTGAGTTTCAATGTCACATCCTTTTAAGTAAAAACATAGTGTTTTGCACGAAATTCATTGTGCAGCTTCTGTGTTTTTTTTTTACTTAGTAGGGCAGTATGACTTTAAGAGATGAAATAATGCTTCCATGACAACTGCACACATTACCAGTGCTCCCACTAACACAGAAATTAATATTAAGACATTTTATACTTAATTTGCGTAATTGTAGTGTAGGTATCATTGAAATAAAAATCTACCTATACTATAATTACGTAAATTAAGTATAAGATGTCTTAATATTAATTTCGGTGTTAGTGTGACCGCTTCAATGTGTGCGCAAATGTCATGTGAGCAGTTGTCTGGTTACCGAAATAATTTATCTAAAGAAAAAAGTGTAGTTATTTTGATACAATGATACAAATACAATGATAAAAATAATGTATTTGTATTTAAAACTTAACAAATACGAATATGCTAAAGTTTTATTTTCAATACCGTTATCTAGTAGTTTTCTGTGTATAAAACTTGTTTTTTTTTCCTTTTGATAACCTCTTTATGCACGAAACGAAATATTTAGTTAATATAATCCTGTTGTATTATTTGAAAATTATTATTTTATTTTACATGCAACACACATACACGTATTATAATAAGACAAAAATAATATTAACATAAAAAATAGTAATCAACCATAGTGGCTTTAAGTTTCATCGATATCAACATCTAAACTTATTCAGTAAAAATTAACATATACAAAACGACCACTTGTCTGGACCATTGTATATTTTTCTCGAAAAGACATAAATTTACCTGCCTCGGTTGTCCACGATGATCTATTTTGAAACTCCTAAAGTTTTTATAGTATTCTCAGTGGAAGCTCTTTTTTATTCAATTTTATATTTTTACAATACAATAGTCATACTAACCGTATTAAAGATACGTATTTTGATAGACGATATATTTTCTGGTTTTATTTTCGAGTTGAAGTGAAAAATCTCACGAAAAGCGATTTGATTTGTTTTAAAAATAATATAGCGCTACAATCGAATTATTGCTGTGTGAATTGCAAAAAAATTATTCGCCATTCTAAGTACAGTATAAAATTGCAGAGTGGTTTCTCTTTTAAAATAAATTCAGCATTTTAGGTTAGATGTCATTTTTATTGTATTTTCACTTCTGAAGATTTCATGCATTAAAGTCTATTATTTACACGACAGTATCATCATTTTTTTATTCGTACATTAATGTATAAATTCGTATTAACTATGTCCGCGTCGTATGTAGATCATATGGACTAACACAATTTGGAGATTTATCGCAATAGATTATAATTACACGCCGAACTTTTCATGCAATCGTGTCCTGTACTTAAATACATTTAAATATAATCATAATGCTTTTTATGCAGCTGCGGAATTCGAATCTGCTAGCTCTGATACCGAGTGACTGACAAGGGCACGAGCTTATCTATTCGGCCACCAAGGCGAATTGCAGTAACTATTATTTGCTTTTGATAAATCATTTCGATAAGTTCAATTAAAATTGAATTCTATACTTGTATCAATCAACCATTAGTATGTATTTACAGATTTTATCACCGTGCAACATATATAAGAGACTTGCTACCAATTTATGTTCATTGCTTATACAATAATTAGCGTAATATAATAATCGTTCTAAGCATCACAAGCTATGTTTTTACATATGGTCCTGGTTTTCAGCAACAAGGAATATTGAATTTATTTACTTACCCTGATCTCCATTCATTATTTTATAATCGTATAATTGTAGTATACCCTAGAATATATTTCATTAAAATATTATATTGTATCATTTGGATATTTGAGTCAACAAAACAGACTTTTCTTCGTTATTACTATGTTGAAAATAAAAACACCACTCACCGAACAAGAAGATTTGATATCATTCTTACCTACATCTCTCGATTATTATACGTAATACGAAGGGTACATTTAAGGCTTTTATCTGTATACTCTTCTGTTTGTTTCGTCATTAGTGATTTATTTTCATATGTGCTTATGAAAGATTCTATCGAATGGTTAAATATTTCTAACAGCATTCAGCTGGAAGTTTTCAATATTATATCCAAGATATTTGAATCGATAGGTTCAAAGAATGCACGTCCGTATCGTGCTATGAAGTAGAGACTCGATTGCATCAGGCGGTACCACGCAAAGGGTGGCAAAAGTGGCAAAATCAATAAAATGTTCCTAACGCACGAACCATGCGGGGGCGCAAATATTATTGTGAGGCGACGAAATCATCTGAAGAGGCGCGATAATTTTGAAGTAAGTGACCTACTATGTCCTAAAGTAGAAATTACGAACAAAACATTGTGCGCGAATGTACGAAAGTAGAAATTTTAAGAAAGGGTGGGAGAGACCTGGGAGAAGAACGAGAAATCATAATTTTTGGAAGGATGTGAAAAAAATTCAGGACGCAACAGGGGCGACATTTTTAACATTTCACACTGAGAAAATATATCACACGAGACTGAACAAATGGCTATTACGAACAGATATTTTATTTAAATATATTTATTACGTGAGCTCTAAATAATTATTGATTCAATGTTTAACAATTGCTCTTAGAAGCATTTCATTTTAGTGAAGTGTATACATACATTAAGCAAAATATAATATTATTTTAAATACATTTATTAAATAAATTATCAGCTGTTCTCATGATTTTTTTTAGTACGGCGTATAAAAAAAATGTAAATAAAAATCCACACATGGTCTTCGGACAAACTTAAAAAAAATAAAGGAACTATTTTAATAATATTCAAAGTCTGACACTAAAACCTATCACATAAAAAGAATGTTCTGATGTTAGCGAAATCACGAGGCAAATACTCATTTCAGCACGTCAAGCGTACATTAAATAGCTCAAGAAACTCATTTCCTTGATAACACGATTAAAAGTAACAATATAAAAATATAAGAATGACTTGGCGCATTGTAAAATGCTCACAATATAATTGAGTAGGTTGAACGTACCAACGTGAGTTTATTATTTTTCTCTTTGGTCCATCCAACATCCGATGTCGGAACAATGGGTCATTTAGTTTGAACGTTGCGATGTTTCGACCGAGATAGAAAATAAAGTCTTTAACGAAACTATAATCTTCTGTCGTAAACATTAATTTAACAACAATGTTAAGCTTTCTTGAATTTCGTGATCTTCTAATCTAAGTACTTATTTGTTTTTAATTAATACATTATTTTAGGAATTGTAGTCACAGTTACTAGTAAAGATGAATACTCTAGAAATTTAATAAATGCATATCCGTAATACGAAGATTTATATTGACATATTCATCTTTATTGTTAAGCACAAACACATACGTGATTCTTTCTGAAACTTCTCCCAAACAGTTATTAGGTAGTAGGATGTGATTATTTATTCTTCCTGCTATTTTTATGTCAACTATACTATTCTCAGCTTTAAACATATCACTCATGATAAATAATATACTTAACATATTGTATGCAGCCAAATATTAAAGAAAAAAAAGTATGTAATAACGGAATGATTAATATTAATTTGAATATAGAACGAGTTTGAATCTATTCTGGATAATAAAGCTAGTGGTATATAAAAATGATTAAACGCTTCGTGTTAATCTGAAACAAAGTTGAATTGATCGACAAAATACCGACGAATTCTTTGTACGGTATTTGGAATTGAGTCATGTATCATGTATCTAGTATCATGTCAGTGACTAAGTTGGTTGGTAAACGTGCGCACTTGTAAATCGTTTTTCACAGGTTGCGACTATAAGTCTCAGTGTTGCATAAAACATCAACATATATTTTTACAGCATATATTTAATAAGCACATTGGTACATACAAATTTCCAATATTTTATTCTACGATTATTAGCATATCAATTTTTGAAAAATGCAATAATTTTCAAGCTACAACAATACAACATCTATATGGATTTTCTTTATCTTTTTTTCTTATTTAAATTCTGTTACAGTAAATGTTTTTATAGACGCCATCTTTGACAGTCTTTCCAACAACATAAATATTCTATATAATATAATACTGTAATTGCGATATTACATAAAAGCATTTAATTCATTATTATATCGTTAGGTTAAGGTAGAGAATATTCTTAGTCAGTGGTGGATTTAGTACTCGAGAGGCCCCGGGCGCAATTCAATCATGAGGCCATATAGCCTAGGCGCAATTGTTGATATATTTTTTAGATTGCACTTTTCTTAATAATTAATTTTTTTTTCATGATTTTGTGATTTCTCTTGTTTTAGGTCTCGCGCCATTTTAACAATTTCAATTTCGTTCTTCCTTCAAAATTTCATGGTTTCTTGATTTTTTTTACTCTCATGCTATCTTAATAATTTCTTCTTTAGTCCAACAATTTGTAGTTACCCAATTTGAAGGCTCCTTCAATTGTAAGGCTCCAAGCGCACGCCTGGTGTGCATATAGATAAATCCGCCACTGTTTTTAGCTAATAAACTGAACTGAATAAGAAAAATACGAATTCTTAGAGAACAACTGTAAATGAAACGTAACAACATAATTGGTAGCGATCGCTGAACACCCGCAGGCTATTTTTTTTACACTTGACCATCAAAATTCTCGTTCTATTTTCATTTAATATATGATTACAATATATTTTCATTTCAGTTTTGACAGATTTATGTGGTTATTAACTTGAAAGCAAGTTAGAAGACTAATTTAGATATCTTTATAATTATTTTGTAATACAACAGTGGGTACATAGCCACCTTTAATATAATACATACATACAAGTAAATATTGACAGCATAATTTATAGATCACACTATTTTATTTTATATAATAAAATACGTATTAAGATTTGCGAAAAAATAATCAGGTATATAATTTTACAGTGTCTGTTTTTATAATTTAAATAGTTTTATTATTACAGGCTCTCTGTTGTATCATGGCTATATTTTCGTTCGTGGGAGAATGATAAATGTCATATATTAGTGTTGACATATATTTGAGATTTCATTTGTCATCAATATTTTATTGTATTGTTTGATAGTATCATCTTAAATGTCACTAAGATAAAAATATTTAGACGTGTCAGGATCTTAGGTAGGTAATCCATTTTAGCAGCTTTTTGGAATATAGAATGAAATATGGATCACTACCAAATACAATGAAGTGATCAAAAATATCACCGACAGTTTATAAACTCAATTAAAAGACAATGCATAATTATGAAGTATGGGGCAATTGAAAAACCAACGCACGGAAAACCCCTCGTATAATATTGTTTCATTTAAATGTCTGAATAATTTCAATGTCTTGTTATATGAATAGTACACACGTTATTATATTGTTTATTAATCAAAGATGAAATCAGGTGCTTGAAAAAATTGACGGATTAAATACGATATTTATAGGATAAAAAGTTGTATATTATATTTAACTAGTTTATATGTTACGGATATAGTATTTAAAAGCATTCAAATATTATAATAACTGAGATGTTGATTTTAAAAATTTTATTTCATGCCAAATTTCAATCTATGGTATTGCTTACATCCGTTAGATTAATTATTATTTCCGTTGATCGTTTTATTTAAAAAAAATGTTATCCTAAATTGTTGAAACAAAACTCATTATAACACTTTTACGGAAGAGAGTGTGTTAAAGCAATTAAATTACATTTTTTATACTCTCTATCGAAATACTTGATTGCACAAGCTCTTCCGCTAATAGAGTATTTCATTCAAGGTGAGTATATTTCATATTGATTTAAATGACGATCGATGATTCTTTTATTTAGAAAATATAATTTAAAAACTTTAAAACCTAATATGACAAAGATCTTAATCCACAATAGTTACTTCAGTAATTGTATCATTGTTAAGACCAAGTACTTATACTATGTTGGTTTTGATATTAGTATAATATAATATCGGCAAACTATTAATGTGGAGAAAACTGCATTTATATATGATTTTTCCACCCTTCGTAAAAGGGGATTTCACTAAGAAAATTTTATTTTAATCAATAAAACTATTTGGTAATTATATAATACTATTAATACTATATAGGGTTTCTAAACAAAGTTTTTTGAGAGCGTAGACCATAAGCATTGTCTAATAGTTTTGATATTATAAAAATTTCCGTGGAGAAAATATTTACTTTATTAGTTTTAATGGAGTCGAAGGTATTGTTTTCTATGGCTGAAAAATACATATCTTGATGTGTTATTAATATCAAAATAAATAATATATATTTTTCATATCATGTCCATTTCAAGCGGAGGAGCATATGAATCTCAACAGTGTAAAAATGAATTTATAATCAGATATTTTTTTTTAAATCCACCATCTGTGGAAATGGAACCCGCTATCTACTGCTACGAAGCCCGTATCGTACATAAATACCATGACATTTTTTCCATACAATTATCTATTTAAAACCACCACGAAAGATTTACTTTACAAGCTATACATATAATTCTAAAGCGTAGTAACTTAGATATAACATCGCGCGTACAACTACTCTAGTAGTTTTTAATGGTGTGTTTAATAATGTTGTAATTATTATTAATATCTTGGGAAAAGAATTGATGAAACGGTATTACACCATCACGTTAATTGACTTAATAATAGATGCTGTTAAATTTACGTGGAATCATTAAGCTTTTATAGGGCCGCGATAACGGTTTGCAAAGCTTCCATATCGATACAGGAAGCTTTCGTGGAATAGCACCAAACGGGCAAAGTGTACACTTATAATAGCTCTGTCCTACGGTTCCTATACTAGGTCGAAGCAAGCTAACCCATCGACGTGCGGAAAATGTGAATCGACGTCCAAACATCAACAATAATAATAATTTATAAATAGATAATAGCACATGGCGAAGGCTTGCTGGAACGTGACCTCAAGTCAACACCCGTTAGATTATGTTAGGGCTGGCGGCTTCAAGTTATTTCATGCTAGATAATAGGCAGGTGTGTTCAAATAATTACTCTCTTCCCCTAAAATTTATTACCAAAATAAGCCCACACATTGCTCATAGTCAGCTGCATATTATTAAAACGCACATCCGCAACTGAGGGAAACATGAATGACAAGTTCTTATAAAATATATATTTTTTATAAAACTTGTTAATTGCAGAAGAAAAAACTACTTATTTAGTTTCAACAAATTAGATACAACCTTTTGTTCATAAATTATAATTTATATTTGTCTACGTTTTATTTTCTTATCGCCTGTTTAGTAAATATATAAATAACTTTGATGGAATGCGAATACACTACTTAAACTGATTGCGCGAGCGCATTAAGTGGGTAGTTAACATTACAATATCTAAAAATCAATGAATATGTAGAGCAGTATTTTTTAGAATCCATAAAACAGATTGTGATTGTTCTTTATTAATATAATCTGAACTCAATAAGGTCTGTTAAATCTTCTACTTATACTATGTCCGCTCTTTATGTAAGGTATACATGTGAATTCAGGATTTCCTGTTACTCACTAATCACTTTACATCTTCACAAGCCGTGTCAGTATTTCTTAGCTACCTATTCCTTGTTGATAATATGAATGAATAATGGCATTTTAAATTACCATTCATTTAATAATGAAATATAAATCATATCGTTTTGAAATGAAGATAGCGAGGAGAAGTACCGTAGAGGCATGAATATATCCACATTTAAATGCAAATGGTGAATGCATAATGAATTAAGACTGGTTAATAATTAACTATCGTTCAAAATAAATCTCCACGCTGTTGAAGTATATACGTTTCATATAATTTGATTAAAAAGCATCGTGTACTTGCATTAAATATTGACAGGAAAACTATTCTTTGTCGTTATTAGGATGACATGCGTCCGAAGCTTTAGACTTTATTGGTGTCGAACATTTCCCCCTAGATACCCGCGCACATATAATGAATATAAAATTTAATAAACCATAAACATATAATTCCTATACCGTTAGCAAAATATGTCTGTGCATACATATATTACCACTGACAGATGAAAATAAGTGATTAAATTCCTTTGATTGAATCTCACGTTTGAAGAAATTAACCTCGCAACCATTTTGACAGTTTAATCCAGATCAAATGCATGATTATATTATACATCACGTAAACATATATAACATATTAAAGAGGCTATACTTTCTGTAATGAAAAGTTGGTCAGAGAGTTTTTAAACCAATCTGGCAACAAAAAATTCTAATTCTTATATCTGCTAAATCTACTATTTACTAAAAAATTACTTAGTATTAAACCACCGCAAAAAAACTTTATAATATTAATTAATAAGTTGTACTCACTAAACGATATTAGACAACGTCTCTTAATTAAAAAGGATTAAACTAATGTGTGTAATTATGTAAAAACGCCTAATAACTGACGGTATTTCGCTTTAATTATTTGACTGTTATTAGTTGTATGTAACTGCTAAAAACAAAAAAAATCGTTAAAGCGGTCTTGTAAATCCATATCACTATTAAAATGCACAAACTCTAGAAAAATTTTATCTGTAATTTTGGAAATAGCTCTCTACAATGAAAAGCGTAATTATGAGCCGCTTGCTAATTCAGCTGGAATTTGTTACACAATTATAACATTTTAATAATTAATATTTTCGACTGATGGTGCTTGATGGAAATTGATTTTAA